>WSUB01000011.1:281080-298069 GCA_019633425.1 Tulasnella sp. 424 | reverse complement strand
CGCCCGCTTTCGCATTAAGCGAATGCAGCCACACAGGAACTCAACCCGACTTCTAGGGACACATCCAGAGACCCACGGCGGCATAGTCAGACAGAGCTGGGAGGGCTGATTTAGTGGGAACGGCCAACTGATTAAGACGAATCGCACTCACAGTTATCTATCTGGATTGATCTAAGGAGACGATATAAGAGCTGAACCAGTTGATTCGGGGGTGAGGTAGGGTGGAAGTTCTAGGAAGATCGAAGGGGCACGAGGTTGCGGTTGGCGAGCCACTCAGGCGATGAAAGCTCGAGAACAGCTTCGTATATAAACACTCACTCCGACTCTTTGGAAAGAAGGGGCTGTGGAGCGGAGGGGAAGGTTTATCCAGTCAGGCGAGACGAAAACAAAATCAACACGCTCGACAACAAACAATCGAGTCCCGATGTATTCCTTCGTGAGTAGCGGAGTGCCGAATTTGAACCGTTGAGAGAATGAGACTATTTCTCAGCCGTTAGTATGGATAAAGTAAGAATGGACGGTTTAGTGAGCCTTTGAGGTTTGCAATCGGAGAACTGGGTCAGAAGGAAAAACTTGAGCGGAGTCCCCATTTCAATTCAACCCATGTTGACGTGGCACTCCCGTCACCCGCCGCGAGCGGCACCGGATATTCGAGGACTGATTCGAGACGCCATAAAAACAGTCCGTTCTACATGGCTCACCATAGTCGGATGTATCCTTTAACTACGCGTCGTCATCGAGCGCTGGCAGGGTGCTGGCATCGATCGCCTCAAGGGTGGAATATAGTCGAACTCCACAAATGGTGCCATCCCCTCGGAGATCTACGTCAGCGGCTCGACTAACACCTTAACATAACCGAGTTGACATATACTATGGATTTTCTTTCTCTTGATGCTCTTGAGGGCATCAGGATGTGCGTGAGAAGTCTGTCGTCACGTGTTAACTGTACATGTGTTTGTCTGTTTGGTTGCGTCGTCGAGTTCTAGCTTGACCGCCCGTGGAGACGATTTAGACACCCAGGATCTCAAACCTGAGCGGCAATATAAGCCGAGAAGCTGTCAAAGATCTAAGGTTAGGAATCTAAGAGCGAAGGTCACTCGATTTTCCCCAACTGACACTGTAAAGTTAACTAGACCCCTGCTCAACAGGCATCCTCGGGGACCAATGGCCCCCTCCGGTGATCTGAGCTTTCGAGGATTCATGTCCCTTCCGAAGAGCGTCATGGCCGAGGTAAGCGACGGGGAGGATAGTGGAAGGACTACTTACGAACGGACGGGGCAGCTTTGCGGTTTTCTTCACCCATCTAATATGGTATCCCTCGCACGTTCAAGCAAGTCGCTGAGAGCTTTTTTCATGAGCAAAAAATCCAAGCCTCTCTGGGACGCGTCGCGGAGCCAGTACGGAATACCAAATTGGCACGGAGTGGCCACTCCAGAGGCAATGGCATTTTTGTTTTCTAGCGGGTGTCAGGTAAGTTTAAAACCCCCTGAGTCATGAAGGGGTACTGATGAACCTATAAGGGTGAAGGATGTGATAAAATGGCGGAACTTGAAGCCTTTCACGTGTGTCGCCGATACTGCTGGGACTGCGCGGCAAAAAGGTTTTCTCGTCTCTGGATCGTTTATCTTGGTCTTTCTGATTTTAAAATATATTCAGTCTTATAGATCTAGAAGGCGCGTCAGACATGTTTCCCGGTCTTTCTCGGGGCCTGTTGAAGCGGTTGCCCTGGACCAAACAACGTGAATGCACCTTCACTCCGCGTTCGTTGCGAAGGACTCATACCAAACTACAGGTACAGCCGATAATGGCGAAAACACTCAAAAAGGTCGATACTATCTCAAGAGTGATGTCATGAGACTCTGGAGACGCTTTCAGGCTTGCCGAGAAAAGGGACCCCCGCACGTTGGGGTGTTTTACAGCGACCTCTTGTCCGCACAGATTGCAAGAAGAGCGGTATGTACTTGCTTTGCTTCTGGTTTCTCTGAGGGCAGCTCGTTTACGGCTGTACAGGCAACGGCAGAAGTTCAACATTGGTATAACAAGGATATGCGTTCACAGAGGCGGATTTGGGCCGAACGCTGGACCAGGTAAGGAGCTCGTAGTCCCTTCTATAAAGACCATTGAAGGACCCCCGAACTTTAGGATACAATTGATGATGCGGAGGCGATGGGGATGGCAACCTATACCCTACGACGAACTATCTTCATTTCTCAAACCAATAGTCGACTCCCTTTTAGATGTCCCATCCCTTACCGAAGACGGTACCGTATTGCTTTTACTTTTGGGAGGCACGAATTAATGCGCGTTTGGTATAGTCTGGAACCGTGTGCGTGGCGATATTGGTACAGTGATTCGTGACGAAGCAAGACTCCACGAACAAGGACCACGCCCCTTCTCGCTACAGTCTCCCGTCTAGCAAAGCGTCCAGCACAGCCGCAGAGAGATTAAACCTCATACAGTACATCGAAGCTATCAGGAACCCAAGGTGGATCGACGTGCGCTGCGATGGGGTCCCAAGGCCGGGCAGACCGGCGGGACTCACGAATAGTCCTTTGCTTTCTTCGTCTATGATCAATCAATACAATGCATCTGGAAACGCCGATAGAGCACTGCTTAGCATTCATGTACACAGTAAAGAAATAGGTGTTTAGGTAGACGGAATCTTAATCCACACCCCGAGAAGTAGCGACCAGCGCTGCAGTTGCTTCGACTTGTTACGGAATAGTGTGAGTTCCTAAACCTCCTGGCTCACGTTGCTATCCGACAGATAGGGATGCTGGAGGATCTCTGAAGCATTCATACACTCCTCTGGAAGTCCCACCAGAAGCTCCTCCAAGAAGTCAACACCTTGTGCAAGCTGTTAGCCGTGAATACGACAGATTTTCGCTGTCAACTTACAGTCGCTTCCTGCCCCAGTCTCCTCGATGACTCGCAGAGCGGCCCGCCTTTCGGTGCATTGACCCCTACAAGCCGTCGGACAGCCACATGTTCTTTCGGATTCTCGAGTCTCCCGCGGCCACGGATCTGGCGTCAGCCTACAGGGGTGGTGAATAAGAGAATGACAAACAGGGGCAGAATTGTAGTCTGTTGGAATACATACGGGAAAAATGGGATCCTGCCGATTCCATAACAATCGACAGGTCTGTCGTCCTCGTATGCCATGAAGGGACCGGGCGCAGTCCAGTCTTGGGTGCCGACGAGCCACTAAGCGATGATAGATTCAGCGGAGTAGTTGGTCGTCGAAAAATGGATTCTTACCGGTTCGACTACTGGGCCTTCGTTTTGCCTGGCGAGTCCCATATCTATCACCTTCATAGTCACGGTACCAGACGGAGCAACGAAGACCACAATGTTCTGAGGCTTGATGTCTCTGTGCGCTATGCCGTGTCCATGGATATACTGGAAGAATGGAAGCATGTCAAGCCTGGATATAGTAACGTCCTGGAGTCGAAAGGCGTTTGCTCACCTTTGCGCCGCTCGTAATCTGTTCGATCCATAGGGGTGCGTTTATTTGAAGCGAGTACTGGTCCTCGGGACGCATTTGCAGGGTGTATCGATAAAGATTCTTGTATCCCTCTTCCAGGATGAGGCCTGCGAATTTGAATTCAGTCGACACTCAGCATCTGGACTGCCCACTTTTAACAGAAGGCTTACAGTGTGTGCCGGATTTGAAGTCGTAAAATGCCTCTATAAATTGAGCAATTCTTGGATGGTGACCGAGGATTTTGTAGATGGCTATCTCTTTCGTCGCCATTCTGATCTTAGAGTACGGAATCATCTTCGCAACGAATGAACGCTTGTCGTTTAGCCTTTGTACTTGGAAGACGCTGGAGTTAAATTTCTCGCCGCCATCTATTTTCAAACCCTGCGAGTAAAGACTGGAAAACTGCGAGGTATGGGAGCTTAGTCTCGTGCGGTTGCATAGGTACATTGTCGCCTACCTCAGGTCCTTGATACAGGTATTTTTCGCCATTTCCGAACTGGATTATGCCTCCGGGGTGAAGAACCGATTTGTTCTCAACTTCGTACGCTTCCTCTCCCGCCCAAAGCTAGAGACAAGAGAAGAAATGAATCGCCAAGATCAATCACAGAAGATATGCCCAAGAGTCCTCACCGTTGTACTTAGCGAAGGAGGGCTTATTATGGTCCGAATCTTTTGCACCACGACCCGACGATGGAGGGGGCCTTCGTCAGGTCTGCCGAGCTCGAGACTCAACAAGCAGTGATAGCGTCCTTTTAAGTGTTGCGTGAGGTAAATCGAGGCAGCTATTACGGAGAGTCTAAGGGTACCCACCTACTCCGGGACCGAAGACGATGAAGTCGCAACTTTGGTCGAAACCCATCATGATACTTCGACGCCCCGACCCGTCATTTCGTAGTCGCAAAGGAAAGGAGACGGCTGGATTTCCTAAACATTGAAGGGTACCAAACGATATCCAGAGATCAGGATGCGGCGAGTTGAGATCTTCGACAGGAGATGCTTCGCTGTCATCTTGAGGGGCGGACGGGGTGTACGGGCTGGCGATGTCGGATACAGCCGCGTCGTCCCGAGAAGTTGCTCCTTCGGCAGGATTGGCCGGATGTTCGTTGTCGGGTTTACTCGCTGAAAACAGAGCCAGATGAGGTCGTTCCTCCGTGGACGGCACGAAAGGGTAGCGAGCGTCCGAATTTGGCAATCTAGGCGGAGAATGTCAGACAGCTCAATGTGCGTCTCAATAAGAAATTATTACTCTGGAGAGGCTGGATCATATTCTTTGGCATGGTCGTTAGGGAAGCTCGCTTCGCCTTCTTTCGGTTGGCGACCCGCGGATTTCGAGGCGGTGGAGTGTTGTTTTGGGGAGGGATATATCTTCGCTTTTTTCTGCTTCGGAAAAGCCTGAGATATGTCAGAGCTTGACTCCGTTCCACTGCAAACGAAATCGATTAAACTCCTGTAGCTATCTAAGATGGGCGACTTACTGCTCTCGTTTGCTATCTCCATTTTTAGCAGGCTCCTTCTCTCCGATTCCTGATTTCTCTTGAGGTTTACGTGGCTTAGCAAGCTTGCGAGCGTACTGCTGCTTCTTGAGATTGACACGCTTTCCACCAGCCATACTAGTGAGTCTTGGTGAGTGGTGAAGGAGTCAAGGAGAAGGGGACTTCTAGGGACAAGCTTTGCTGAATTGAATAGTGTGAAGCCACGTATAAGTCGAAGTGAATTGATTCGTGGGTCTCTCGAAAGAGCGGGAGCAAAATTATGCGTATCCGCACGGCTGTCTCCAGTATCAGCAGGATTGCCGCCCTAGGACATCTCTCCTTCACCATGGCACGTATATTCATGTAACGCCATGTATTGCATTAAATGCACCTGGAGTATCCGGCCGCGCAGCATTGCTAGCTGAAGTCTTCGTGTTCGACTGAGCTATGGTTTGTTTGGAGGATTCGAATTGGGGCCCAAGGCTCATGATGTCATAAGATGCTCGATTTGAATTGAATCCTCGTAGCTGGTCTTGTAATCGGACGACCAGAGGACGAGTGAGGGGAGTACTGTTTGCGAAGGGCAAAGCCAATGGAAAGATGGAAAGAAAGGTTCCGTCCGTGAGAATGGGGACAAACATTGCGCTCACGCCTAGCCGACGGTTCGATCCCATGGTAAATCGCTCAAATGGGGTTTGCTTTTGGTCCCACTTCGATGGAGACAAGTACAGCCCGGAAACGTTTTAAAATTATCGCACTATAGATTAAGGGTGAGTTCATCGGAGGAGAAGATGTTTGCACTGGAGAGGCCGATTGCGATTGTAGCCGCAGGGTCTGCTTTGTCGCTGTCCTCGCATAATCTAAATTACCTCAGTTTTTATCCGTTCACGTTGTGGCCTAGGTCTGGTTCTCTTCTAGAGATTCTCGACGGCTGCTCGCTTGATCGGTCCTAGAGACTGCAGTACGGGACCCCCACTCTGGGACTTTCTGATGTCGCGCCATAGCGAGATATTTTTCGCCGTAGCACAACAGTTTAAGCGCTTGCGAGTCACACAGCTCTGTCGATTGACCGAATTTGATCCCATGAAGCTGTATGACGCGCTCCTTTGGTCTTCTCGGCCACCTCGTCTTGTCCGTTACAACTTCCTTGAATCACTGATGCATTCTTCTTCCCCCCCCCCCCCGCGGAACTTACCCTAGCTATTACAGTCACACTTGGGATAACTTCTATTTAGCAGCTCCAACGTCCTTGGGATGTTTCTACTTCTTCGTATTGATCTATCTGCACTTGGCATGTGGACGTTGGGCATCCTCTTCGTTGCCGACACCACAAACCCCTTTGACGCCATACCCCTTGAGCAAAGATTAATGGGATCTGATTCCACGCGCTGGGGAGATACGGGTCACTTGGATTGCGACGCCCTTCTATTTTGAATGGCCTTGATTTGGAGCCGAGCTACGGAGGTCGTTGGTTGCGCTCAGAATAGCTATTTTGGTCAACCGGCTCAGAGCTGCATTGGGGACCTCGAAGTATGGATACTTCTCCATAGTATCTGATGCCATGCCATTGCAAGGGATACTTGGACGTAGCATCGGAGCCTGAGAATCGCATATGTTGGCGATCGAATTTTGGTCCTGTTAAGTCGTATCGTCCGGTTTTCGCCACGACTGTTTCCTATTTATTCGCCACCCTCCTTCTCCCTCCGAGTCTCCCCCCTTTATTTATTCTGATCGTCTCCTTTTCTCCCTCTCAAGTCTCCCTTTCCCTTCCCTCCCCTTTTGAATCACCAGAGTCTCGGTGGGGATGCCTTCTCCTTCGCAGCTCCGGCGCCCCTTGAGCATCCCTATCCCTATGCGTTTATATTTTTTATTCGGTACGTATGACTCCAAACCGACGTTGGGCACTATGTTTACGACCAACCCATGGCCAACGCAACCCTCTTTTTTTTTCACTTGCGTGTCCCTAGGTCGTGCTACTGTTAATGCAGCCCCCGCGAGTCGCCACCACTTGATTCTTTCGCCGGTGTCATAGCTGAGCGGAGAACCTGGGGCCGGGAGGCTTTTCCAGGTGCTTTCTCGGGCATCTGGAACAGGGGTTTTCTCGCGGGGTGGGCCGTACAAACTGGTACAGTTTCTAGTATCTGTACTCAGGTTCTAGGAGAAATTTTCTGATTCTTTTGTAGCCGAGTCCAAGTCATTGTCTCCTACTGCGTGATTGATGCTTTGGTAAGTTGAGCTCGACTCGTTCCGGCCCGGGATCTGGCCTGTCCTGACGAAACCTTGTCTTCTTACAACAGGCGGGATCAAACAAGCCCCAAACCCACGACCGCATCGAAGCGACGGATTTATACTAGAAAAGCTGAGTTTTACGAAGGCTCCCTGTGTCTGAGCTCGGCACTGACCTGGCCTTGCTTTTCATCCTTCCCCATTCCTCGCCCTATTAACGCGTTTCGCGTTTCGCCGTTACGTCGGAGCTCCCTCACAGCTGTATTACTTCTTGTCGATACTTGCGCAATCGGGGTTTACTCTTCATGTTGCTCGGTCCTGGTCGGCGTTGCCTAACCACGAGAACATAATTTTTCCCTCCCCATCCTTCGTGGATGACACCTTATGCCCTTGTATGACCTTCTTACAGCATGTAAGTCGATATGCTATACAGTTAGACATGATTGTCTTGTTCTTTCGACCTCCGACGGATGGATGTTCGTCCTGCCTAAACGGATTACTACCAAAGCTGAATGGGCGTTCTACTTGCAAGTCGACAACCAAGATTGAGAAGTGATATGAGGGAACGATATCAGCGATGCGCACGCTTCCTTTCTCGCCGTCGAACACTCCAACTCCGCACTAAGTTCTCCCTCCCATCAGCGTAGGGCCAGAGACTTGGATAAAACCCCACTGAGGAGTAGGAGCCTTGGCTAAGTCAAGTAGGTCGGACTCGGATTTCTATTCAGGAGTAGACTTAGGGTCTTGAACTGGGCTAGCGGGGCGCTAGCCGAGTAGAAAGTGGCCCGGGAGCTGCCGATATACTTTAGTGGCTGTGAACAAACGTGTCCGTTATCACATTAAGCCGATATATTGCTGTTTCAAAACGTAGCCAACCCCAGGCTCTCACAGGGAGACGGGGATTTGAAAGGTATTCAATCAAATCCCCAGCGTTTTGGTAGCCCATGCGCACAATGACGAGACGATGACGGCAGCAATATGAAATTCAATTTCTCACTAGTCTATCAGCTGTTGGGAAATTGTGAAGTAAATCGCCGTGCCTCGGGTAAGTCCAGCTGGGAGGGAGGGACGGGCCGCATTCTTCGGAAATTCCCGCTCCTCCCTCCACATACCCTATTAATGCGGCATTAAATGATCGGAAGTAACGTGATGTCAGGTCCTCCGGAGAGGTGTCCGACAGGTCTTAGTCAGGTGCAAGACCGCATTGCCTGGGCTGTTTGGAAAAGGACAGGGTCACGACTGTTAAATGAATGGTAAAAGACAGGGGCAAGTGGTCTATATCAGCTAAATAGCAATTTTTTTCTATTAACTGGAAAGCGAAAGGTTATGTTGAGCTTGCGGTACTAACCTGACGCTCTATCGATGGATCTTCCTGTCTCCTTTTCTCCGACTGGAGCTATAACTGACCATCTGTAAACTAATCTGCGGACTGCTTCAACCCGGTCCACTACCGCTAACCGACACCCCAGTATCGAGGGGAGGGTCATTGGCCGGTCAAAGACTTGTCATTTACCACCCTATCTACTACCAGGGTTACACTGACGCTACCCTAGCGGACTCAGGGTGACGCTGACGTTACCCTAGCGGACTGTTCAACCCGGTCCACTACCGCTAAGCGACACCCCAGTATCGAGCCTCGTGTCGTTGACGGATCAAAGACTTGTAATTTACCACCCTGTCTATTACCAGGTTGCCGCTGACGCTACCCAGGCTCAGAGCCCGACGGCAATTACTGTGCGAGTAGGAGCAGCCCATGTTCGGGCCGCTTCCAAATCCAAATCACGATCCGAGCATTTTCTGCTTCAGAATGCGTACCACACGCAGAGCTATAAAATATGGAATGGTTTGGAGATGTAAGTCCTACCTCAACCATCCGCCGTACTTCACCTTCTCAGTCACACCAATCAAAATGCAACTCAAGCTCTCTATTTTCTTTGCTCTTGTCATATCGTCTGCACAGCTTGTCTTGGCACAAGAGACCTGCTCAGACATCTACCACCAATGTGGTGGAAGTGTCCAGACCTGGACGTGGCCGGGACCGACGTGCTGCATAAATTCCGCCGACCCGACCAGGGAGTTGAAATGCGAAGTCATCAATTCACGTAAGTCTTGTACTTAGCATTTCGTCTCTTAGAAGCTGATCTCGACATCACATTCGTGCCTCCTCAGAATACAGCGTTTGCGTGCCAACGGGTCCGTAAGGATCGAACTCCGACACAGGCCCTATCTGGTATCGTTCGGGACAAACCCTTTTCCTGGATAGCTATTTGGATCGTATTGGAGTATGCTTGGAAAAGAGTGGCATTTGGTGGTCGGGATTCTATAGATTACTGTACACGAGGCTTCATTCAATGTGATTGATTGCGTGCCCCGTACATTAGCTATGCTCTGGGTTTATCTGGGTGAAGTCGACACGTCAACAATAGGGACCTATGCACACTCACAGAAATAATCACCTTCTTATCCTGCCTTTGAGACGCTGGCTGGACAACGGATGTTGCATTAGAGTTTTTCGCTGGTCTACAATTTCATCATTCGGTGACGCGATGACTCCGCGTTTTGAGAGGTGGGTGTTCAGTGTAATGCGAGATTGTGAACAGATGTGGTAAAGGGCACGAACATCAACGATATCCTATCTTTCGGAGCAACCACGGCGTTTTACCTCACGCGCATCTGTGATACATTCCAACGTTAACTCGGCTGTCGAGGAGATAAGTAAAACCTGCATCTTTCAACAAACTTAAAGAAATTGAATTGCCCTGTTTGCAATTCTCTGGTGGTGACTATCACCACAGTGATCAAGAGCCACCTCACGTGCAGTACAACTCGAGCATCTAGTGGAAGGCGGGCGAACGAGCGATACACGTGCCCGAATATATTGGTCTTTGGTTTTATTTGCACAGTCCATTACCAATCATGGCTCACGACCTTGATCACTCTTACCTACCTACCTACCCACCCACCCCAACTATCCAATACAGAAGGCCAGCAACCCTACAAAACGTTATCTATGGCATGGGGAGGCAGTATTGGTAGCTTAGATGGTCATCTTGTGGCGCGAACCCTCTCTCCCCCAGTTCACCTTCTCCGCTTAGATGCTTGCGCCTTTACAAGTCCGCCTGAGCTCTTGTCAATTTCTAACACCTGGATACTTACGCCGTTAAAAATGGGAGTAAGCTAAAAACAAATAGCTTAGGGCGAGGTTTCTCTCGAAGCAGCGACATTGGGGTATCAGCGATGCTGACGAGTTTACACTTCCTTTCTCGCCGTCGAACACTCCAGCTCCGCACCAAGTTCTCCCTCCCATCGGCGTGGGGCCGGAGGCTTGGATCAAACAAACCCCACCGAGGAGTAGGAGTCGTTGGCTGGGTCAGGTACATCGGACTCGGACTTCCATTCAGGGGTGGGCTTGGGGTCTTGAACTCGGCTAGGGCTCGAGCTGGCCGAGCGGAAAGTGGCCCGGGAGCTGCCGATCTACTTTAGTTGCTGGAAACACACGTACCCATTATCTAGATAAGCCGATATATTGTTATTTTCAAATATAGCCAACCCTAGGCTCTCACAGGGAGACGGAGATTTAAAGGGGGTTCAACCAAATCGCTAACCATTTGGTAGCCTGCGCGCAATGCCGAGAAGATGACGGCAGCGATATGAAAAATTTAATCTCTCGTCAGTCTAGACGTCGTCGAAGATTTCTCCGTGAGTTATAGCTAGGGTAAGTCCAGGGGGAGGGGCGGGGAGAAGAATGCATTAATGCATTACAACGTCATGGGATCAAACCCCCGACTCTACGGAGTGGTCTTCCCTATCTACCCTACTCACAAAATGGGAGAGTGGTAATGCTACGGCTCAGTTAGGGTCGCGTCAGATACCTCCGGAGAGGTGTCCGATAGGTCTTCGTCAGGTGCTATACCGCATTGCTTGAGCTGCTTGGTAAAAGACAGGGCCAACGATTGCTAAATGGCGGGGGAAATGGCAATTGGTCTATATTAATTGTGCCAAATAGCATTTATCTAATATTACTTGGAAGGCGAAAGGGTACGTCGAACGTGCGGTACCAACCTAACGCTCTATCGATGGGTCGTCCTGTCTCCTTTTCTCCGACTGGGCCACAACTGACCTACTGTACCCTAGCGGACTGCTTCAGCCCTGCGTATTACCAGGGTGACGCTGACGCTACCCTGGCGGACTGCTTCAACCCTGCCTATTATCAGGGTCGCGCTGACGCTACCCTAGCGGACTGCTGCAACGCGGTCCACTACCCGTAACCGACACCCCAGTATCGAGCCTCGTGACCTTGAGCGGTCAAAGACTTGTACTTTACCACTCCGCCTATTACCAGCGTGACGCTGACGCTACCCTAGCGGACTGCTTCAATCCGGTCCACTACCCGTAACCGATACCCCAGTATCGAGCCTCGTGTCGCTGACCGGTCAAAGACTTGTCATTTATCACCCTGCCTACTACCAGGGTGCCGCTGACGCTACCCCGGAGGCGCTTAATGTGTGAGAACGAGCAGCCCATGTTCGGGCCGTTCCCGAATCCAAGATACGACCCGAGCATTTCCTGCCTCATAATGCGTACCACATGAAGAGCTATAAAGGATGGAATGATTTGGAGAAGTAAGCTCTACTTCAACCTTCCACCGTACTTCACCTTCTCAGTTACACCAACCAAAATGCAACTCAAGCTCTCTATTCTCTTTACTCTTTTCATGTCGTCTGCACCGTTTGCCTTGGCGCAGCAGGCCTGTCAAGACATCAACCAGCAATGCGGTGGAAGTGTCATGACCTGGACGTGGACGGGACCGACGTGCTGCATAGATTCCGCCGACCCGACCAGGGAGTTGACATGCAAGTACATCAATTCACGTAAGTCTTGCCCTTAGCATTTCGTCCCTCTCAAGTTGATCTCGACAGCTCATTCGTGCCTCATCAGAATTCAGCGTTTGCGTGCCAACCGGTCCGTAAGGATCGAACCCTACCTGGCATCGTTCGGGACAAACCCTTCGCCTGGATAGCTATTTGGATTCTGATGGGACTACGCTTGGAATTGATTGGCATTTGGTGGTTGGGATTGTCCAGATTATTGTATACGAGGCTTCATCCAATGTGATTGATTGCATGCCCCCTACATTGGCTATACTCTGAGTTTATCTGAGTCAAGTCGACACATCAACTGCAGGGGCGTATGCACACCCACATAAATCATTACCTTCTGACCAGGCTTTTGAGACACTGGCTGGACACCAGATCCTGCATTAGAGCTTTTCGCAGGTCCACAATTTCATCATTCGGTGACGCGATGACTCCGGGTTTGAGAGCGGGTGTTCATGGTGTTCAGTGCGATGCAACGAAATCGTGAACAGGTGTGATAAAGGGATATGGCGTGCCGTTCGTGTCACCCAATTCCAATTGTCGGCAGCCAATCTCGTAGCTAGATAAGGGACAAATTTAAACTTAGGACTACAGGATTTAATGACTGATGTCAGTGGCTGGCGAGCAAAAAAGGACACCACTATATACCAATTCCGAACACGGCACAGTCCAATTAACCTCTGGATCCGTCACTAGCGCGCCGCCCATTTGCCAACAGAACTTCAATCGCCTCTAGTAGCTCATCGCCCTCATCCTCGGAGAGGAATGTGCTTCTATTACAGTCTGATCCCCGAGAAGACGGCCCTACCTCAGGTACGCGATGGAAGTCCTCCGACAGCTTCTCAGAAGTCGTAGTCAAGGTGTTGCGTCAATTCTCTGAGGATAAGGAGCACGTGAACACAGATGCATATCCGGATATATTCTTCACCTTCTCGGCTTGACGTCGAGAGCATGATGGGCATCAAGGGCCAAGGGCAGAATCCAATACGTTGCTGTGATTTAGATTGCCCTCGCTTCAGAAGGGTTCGTCGTCTAATAAACTCTATCAACTCACGATTAATGTGCACCCTCGTTGACTGAGAGACGAGTGGTGTATTCTTTATCTGTCTTGCTGCGGCCGCCGCTCCTCTCGTACAGTTCTAACCTAAGGCAAGGTGTCATCAATATCCCGATGGGACAAGTAATAACACCAAAACCCACGTGATGTGTGAATATGGCTTTCCTATTGGAGGGCTTTGCTTAGATCAGTCGCCTACAGACCGTCAGATCGGCCACTTTGAACCTTGGAAAAGGACGGGGTCAACGACCGGTAAAGGACGGGTAAAGGACAGGGGCAAGTGGTTTATACTATGCCGTTAATTTTCACGGAAAATCTAATCCAACAACATGGTGCCAGTCCCAACACGCAAGTCCTACTCCGTTGGCAATTCGACCCTTTTCAGGGTCCTTCGGCGGGGCTCCGAATGTAGAGCTAAGTAAAGCGGACACTTAATGTCGCTTCGGCCACTGAATAATACCGCGCAGGGAAGACGTATGACAGCGGCGTCAGGACCGCAGGGAGCGGCAGAGCCCCGCAAAAGGCGAAAGTCCTGGCCATTCCTCGAGATTAGGTCATCGTGCTGCGCGTGCGAATCGGCGAGCCAAGGAATCATAGGCAGGAACCCCGTATTTAGGACACTTCGTTCATGGCATTGGCTTAGGGTCTTGGCGTGGAGTGGCCGTTTCTTAAGCGCCTGCGAACCTCCCAATGGCACCAATGCGTTAGGTGATACGCGCAAACGAGCCTCGCAGGTTCAATATATCGTGATATTTCATTCAAATCCATGCCCCTTATCTAACAAGGAGTCGGTGAGGAAGGGGCGGAAGGTTCAAGTGAACCCTGAGTTGTAGGACTTGGATCCGCACCGTGCACACCTAGATCAAGTATGCCAACCGTTGGATTCAATATTCCGTGAAAAATGCCGCCATACTATATTAATCGTACTAAATAGCATTTACTTATAGTACTTGGAAGGCGAAGGGTATGTTGAGCTTGCGGTACCAACGGGACGCTCAATCGATGGGTCTTCCGGTCTCCTTTTCCCCGACCAGGGCCACAACCGACCTACTGTAAACTAATCTGCGGACTGCTTCAACCCGGTCCACTACCGCTAACCGACACCCCAGTATTGAGCCTCGTGTCGCTGACCCGTCAATGACTTGTCATTTACCACCCTGTCCATTACCAGGGCCGACGCTACCCCAGGCTCAGCACCCGGCGGCGGCAATTAATGTCCGAGAACGAGCAACCCATGTTCGGGCCGTTTCCGAATCCAAAATAAGACCCAAGCATTTCTGCTTCATAATGCGTACCACATGAAGAGCTATAAAATATGGAATGATTTGGAGATGTAAGCCCTATCTCAACCTTCCATCGTACTTCACCTTCTCAGTCACACCAATCAAAATGCAACTCAAGCTCTCTATTCTCTTTGCTCTTTTCACGTCATCTGCGTTTGTCTTGGCACAAGACACCTGTGCAGACCTCTACGGGCAATGCGGTGGAAGTGTCGAGACCTGGTCGTGGACGGGACCGACGTGCTGCACAGATTCCGCCGACCCTACCAGGGAGTTGACATGCAAGTACATCAGTTCAGGTAAGACTTGCGCTTAGCATTTCGTCTTTTGTAAGTTGGTCCTGACAGCTCATTCGTGCCTCCTCAGAATACAGCGTTTGCGTGCCAACCGGTCCGTAAGGATCGAACCTTACCTGATATCGTTCGGGACAAACCCTTCGCCTGGATAGCTATTTGGATCCAATTGGAGTATGCTTGGAAAAGAGTGGCATTTGGTGGGCGGGAATGTCTAGATTATTGTATACGAGGCCTCATCAAATGTGATTGATTGCATTGTCCCCCCCCCCCCCCCCAAAAAAAAAGAAAACATAGCTATGCTCTGGGTTCTTCTGGGTGAAGTCGTTACATCAGCTACAGGGATGTATGCACACCCACATAGAGCAATTACCTTCTGAGCATGCTTTTGAGACGCTGGCCGGACACCGGATGCTGCATTAAAACATTTCGCGGTCACGTGATCGATGACTCCGCGTTCTGAGAGGCGTGCAACGCGGCCACGGGCATCAACGAGACCCCCACACATCGCGCAGTACACGGTTGTTTATACGAGCTGCACCGCTGCCCGGCGCTATCTGATGGGATGACGCGCTCTAGAAATTAAAAAGGATCATGGGGAGTTCATGACAGCCTGCGCGGGAAGGAGGGGCGGGGATATGGGTCATATGGCGCGCTGTTCGTGCCATACGATTCCGATTGCCGACACCCGATCTCGTATTTAGATAAGAGACAAATTTATACTTACGACTACAGGATTTAATGACCGATACAAGTGACTGGTGAGTAAAACAGGATGCCGCTACATGCCAATTCCGACCATTAACAAAGTCTAATTAACCTCTGGATACGTCGCTCGCGTGCCCATTTGCCAACGGAACGTCAATGGCCTCTAATGGCTCCTCGTCCTCATCCTAAGAAAGAGGAAATGCTTCCGTTAGAGTCTGGTTCTGCTTCACTGAGGAGACGAGCCTACCTCAGGTACGCGATGGAAGTGCTTCGACAGCTTCTCAATTACCGTAGTCAGGCTGTTGCGTCAATTTTTCTGAGGACGAGGAGCACGTGAGCCCAAATACCTATCCGACGGAGATATCTATCACCTTCTCGACTTGACTTCAAGAGTATGACGGGCATCAAGGGCTGAATCCAATACGTTGCTGTATATTGAAAGGCATTCAATCAAATCGCCAACGTTTTGGTAGCCTGCGCGCAAGGACAAGAAGGCGGCGGCAACCGATATGAAATTTAATCTCTCATCAGTCTATCCATCGTCGGAGATTATGAGGTTACTCGCCGTGCATAGCTAGGGTAAGTCCAGGGGGGAGGGACAGGAAGAAGAATGCATTAATGCATTACTCCGTCATGGGATCAAATCCCCAACTCTCCGGAGTGGTCATCCTGATCTACCCCACTCACAAAAGGGAGAGTAGTGATGCTCCGGCTCAGTTAGGGTCGCGTCAGATACCTCCGGAGAGGTGTTCGACAGGTCTTAGTCAGGTGCAAGACCGCATTGCTTGGGCTGCTTGGGAAAAGACGGGGCCAACGACCGGCAAATGACAGGTAAAAGACAGGGCAAGTGGCCTATATTAATCGTACCAAATAGCATTTATCTCTATTAATTGGAAGGAGAGAGAGGGTATGTCGAGCTTGCGGTATCAACCTGACGCTCTGTTGATGGGTCTTCCTGTCTCCTTTTCGCCGACTGGGGCACAGCTGACCTACCGTAAACTAATCTGCGGACTGCTTCAACCCGGTTCAGTACCGGTAACCAACGCTCCAGTATCGAGCCTCGTGTTGTTGAGCGGTCAAGGACTTGTCATTTACCACCCTGTCTATTTCATTGACGCTACCCTAGCGGACTGATTCAACCCGGTCCACTACCGCTAACCGATACCCCAGTATCGAGCCCCGTATCGCTGACCGGTCAAAGACTTGTCATTTACCACCCCGTCTACTACCAGGGTGCCGCGGACGCTACGCCGGGGGCGCTTAATGTGTGAGAACGAGCAGGCCATGTTCGGGCCGTTTCCGAATCCAAAATACGACCCGAGCATTTTCTGCCTCATAATACGTACCACATGAAGAGCTATAAAATATGGAATGATTTGGAGATCTAAGCCTTACCTCAACCTTCACTGTACTTCACCTTCTCAGTTACACCAATCAAAATGCAACTCAATCTCTCCATTTTCTTTGCTCTTTTCATGTCGTCTGCACAGTTTGTCTTGGCACAAGAGACCTGTCAAGACATCAACCAGCAATGCGGTGGAAGTGTCATGACCTGGACGTGGACGGGACCGACGTGCTGCATAGATTCTGCG
>WSUB01000011.1:227147-280984 GCA_019633425.1 Tulasnella sp. 424 | reverse complement strand
TGTCAAGACATCAACCAGCAATGCGGTGGAAGTGTCATGACCTGGACGTGGACGGGACCGACGTGCTGCATAGATTCTGCGGACCCGACCAGGGAGTTGACATGCAAGTACATCAATTCACGTAAGTCTTGCGCTTAGCATTTCATCCCTCTCAAGTTGATCTCGACAGCTCATTCGCGCCTTCTCAGAATACAGCGTTTGCGTGCCAACGGGTCCGTAAGGATCGAACCTTACCTCTTCGGGACAAAACCCTTCGCCTGGGTAGCTATTTGGGACTATCCTTGGAATCGAGTGGCATTTGGTGGTTGGGATTGTCCAGATTACTGTATACGAGGCTTCATCCAATGTGATTGATTGCATGCCCCCGACATTAGCTATACTCTGAGTTTATCTGAGTCAAGTCGACACATCAACGGCAGGGACGTATGCATACATAAATAATTACCTTCTGAGCATGC
Organism: Tulasnella sp. 424; assembly: GCA_019633425.1. NCBI lineage: Eukaryota > Fungi > Basidiomycota > Agaricomycetes > Cantharellales > Tulasnellaceae > Tulasnella > Tulasnella sp. 424. The sequence continues at coordinate 280,526 of WSUB01000011.1, read as the reverse complement.
TTTTGAGACGCTGGCTGGACACCGGACGCTGCATTAGAACTTTTCGCTGGTTTACAATTTCATTATTCGGTGACATGATGACTCAACATTTTGAGAGGTGGGTGTTCGGAGTACGATGCGAGATCGTGAATAGATGTGGTAAAGGCCACGGGCATCAACGAGATCCTAACACACCGCGTCGTACTCGGTTATTTATACGAGCTGCACCGCTACCCGAGCGGATGCCACGCTCTAGAAATTCAAGGGGATCATGGAGAGTTCATGACAGTCCTCGCGGAAAGGAGGGGCCGGGATATGGCGCGCCGTTCGTGCCACTCGATTCGATTGCCGACAGCCAATCTCATAGCTCGATAAGAGACAAATTTATACTTACGACTACAGGATTTAATGACCGATACAAGTGACTGGTGAACAAAACAGGATGCTGCTACATGCCGATTCCGAACATTAACAAAATCTAATTATCCTCTGGATCCGTCACTCGCGTGCCCATTTGCCAACGGAACGTCAATGGCCTCTAATGGCTCCTCGTCTTCATCCTAGGAAAAAGAAGATACTTCTGTCAGAGTCTGAATCTGCTCCATTGAGAAGACGGCTCTACCTCAGGTACGCGATGGAAGTGCTTCGACAGCTTCTCAATTACGAGGCCGTAGTCAAGGTGTTGCGTCAATTTTCTGAGGATAGGGAGCACGTGAGCACAAACGCATATCTAAAGAGATATATTCCTTACCTCCTTGGCTTGACGTTGAGGGCATGACGGGCATCAAGGGCAGAATCCAATACGTTGCTGTAAATGCCCCTGTCCTTCAGAAAAGTTCGTCCTCCAATACCCAGTCTATCTACTCACGATGAATGTGCACCCTCGCTGATTGAGAGACGAATTGAGTATTCCTTATCTGTCTTGCTGTGGCCGCCGCTCCTCTCGTACAGTTCGAACCTAAGGCAAGATATCGTCAGTATCCCGAAAGGGCAGGTAATAACACTAGGACCTACGTGATGTGCGAAGAGTAATCCAGTTCTGGAATCCTCGGGTTTGCGATTGGTAGGCCAGAGAAGAGCACCAGGTTGACTAACGTGTGAATATGGCTTTCCTGTTGGAGGGCTTTGCTTAGATCAGTCGTCTACAGACCGTCCGATCGGCCACGAACCTTAGTGAAATAGACAGTCAAACCGCTCCCTCCGGAATTCCTGACCGCCTCTAAATCGGCAACAATCTTTCGGAGCAATGGCAGCGATGTCAGAACTCCAATCTCCTCCCTGGAAGATCTAATCGTTAGTGGGGGAAGGTCCGATTTTAAGTGGCTCCTGCTTACTTTTCGGAAGCCTCAATTCCGTATTCTTGCGGTGCGACTAGATCGAACAAAGCCTTCGCGCGTGCGTAAAGCTCGTGCAGTCGTCTATCATTTAGATCGACCTTGCCTCCATTCTCGCTGAAAATAGCGAACAGGAATGTCCGATGGTGGAGTGCAGAGAACTTGAGAGCGTCATACAGCTCGCTGACCTAAAGCAATCCCATCAGACCTCCTGAAATTGTGGGAAGCAACGCTCGGCAAACTTACTCGCGAGGGGTCAAACTTCTCCTGCTTCACATCACAGAAATCGTCAAACAGCTTCTCCCACCGTTCCTTGAACAAGAACGGGTCGTCTCCACAGCACCATCTCTCCTGGATCTTATCCACGTCCAATGTCTCAAAGTTCTTCCTCATCGTGGTGCGGAAGGAACTCATAAGCTGGATGACCTCTTGTACGACTTGCGCAGGCTCGGCATTCATGTTCTTTGGCCAAGTCAATTCTGGTCTCCGCTCGCTCTCTCCATTGCGTAGTAGGGTCTTCAGTCGCTTCTTGACTTCGTCCATCAAGTCCTTGGCAGCATTGGAGTCGTCAAGAAGGTCCTTACGGACAATCAGCTTGTAGCAAGGGACTGCAGGTTTGTCCATAGCCGAGCCGGTTTCAGATGACCTTGCTGAGCGCGAAGGAGGCGTGTGGGGCAGAGGAAGAGGGCTTCCGGGGGGGTTGAGATGGCCGACGTTCCGAGGCATCATGTTGTCGAGGAGAGCAGCGGCGAATATCTCCGCAGAGGCAACAACTCGACGCTCCGAAGAGGTGAAGATTTGGACGTTGTGAAGCATTTCCTTATCTGTAACAACAAGTTCGCGGTCAGCGAGGATATTTACTTCTCGCAGATTGACATACTGAGGATAGAGATATCTTTCCGTAGGTTTTCGCCGAGGTCTCTGGACTGATAGCGTGCGGCATGTGTAAACTAATCAACAGAAGTGGGATAAGTCTTTAGTTGAAACCTAGTGACACGATCTCTTAAACATACCTCCCCTCCCCACTTGAACACAAGCTGGAACTTCTCTAGACGTTTGCCACCAGTGGTTCCTGGACCCGTTGATGTTTGAACAGCCACGCCCAGTCCGCCCTTGACCTGGCCACTCGGGTCCAAGACCGCGCCAGGAGGACCCTCACCCGTCTGGGTGATACTGGTAGCCAAATCACCATTTAGGCTCACAGTTCCTCCTTCCGTAACACCCCTAACTATAGACGGCTTGACCTTGCGATACGTGGGCTTCAACTGGGCCTTCGTCCCGGGCAAATCGATCTTCTTCTCCAACGCGGCACTCAGCTGAGCCAGCTTGGCCAGATCCTCTTGCGCTGAAGTGCTGACAGAGTGTCCGTTAAGTTCGGCATGCTGGACCGACCCATGAGTCGCGATGATCTGCTTGGCCTCTTCAATAGCCTCGACGATAAGGTTAAGCTGTTCACGGTCCCTTAGGAAAATCTCCTCCGTCGCGCCATTCAATAATTTGATAAACGGTTGAGCCCATGGTTCGCTAACAGGGAAACTGTATTTGAGCTTCTGTTTCGGAGTGCGGTCGGCGTGTCTGAAGACGGTGACGTTTGCTTTGAGCATCCAGGACCCTGAGCCAGCTCCACTCTCGGGCGCTGCGCTGTTCGTCGTGGGTGTTATGTCACCCGAAATCATACGCGGTGACGAGGCTTGGGAGGATGGATTATTGTAGGCTTGAAGAAGTTCCTGAGCGATGGTACGCCGAGTGGGGGTGACGCTGACTTTGAAGCAAAGCTCGGCCAGGATGTCGGATACCCGGTCTAGGAGTAAGGCGCACATCGGCGATAAGAATGAGAATCCGTTATCCGAAGGGGGGGGGGGAGGGGGAGGGGGACCGGGGAGGGGAGAAGTTAAGCTCACCGTAGTACGACTCGTTGCCTTTAACGAAACTCCAACCGTTAACGTCTATAACCATGCTCTTTTCGGCTCCCTTCGGGCGAAGCACGTCGAAACCGCACACGCGCTGCCCAAAGCCTTCACATATCTTCTTTGCCCACAGATTTTCCTCTTCGGAAAGGCGAGTTATGAATCTGTAAGAGAGGAGAATAGGAGATTGTAAAGGGTGTGAGTGAGTGGTATCGTGTGGACACACTGCCACCTCCTTGAGACGAGTCAATTCACCTTATCTCTTTGCCTTCCGTGTTCCGGCGAACCAAGCCATCTATGACAGGAGACTTCCTCGTTTCGGCGTGAGTGTAGGTCGATCCAACGGTATAGACCTTTATGTCCTCGGCTTCCGGTAGTAAACAAACATTCAGTCAAACTACCCCCAAACGGGCTCAACCGGGTAACATACCATTCTCGACATCGATGAATTCCTCATAGATGTACGATCCGTCGGTCCGAGGTTCTATCAATTCTGGGTCGAAGACGCTTGACTGGTTGCCAATCTGTATGGGATGATTAGGATAAAGGTTTGAATTGGTGTGATGGACGGAGAAGACACCGACGACCCACCTTACGGAAAAGGCGCCTTCCGCCACCACCGCGATTGTATATATAAATATTATGATCTTCTCCACTGACAGGCTTTTCGACGAAAGGCTTTTCTATCACCTTTCCATCGACAATGATGGCATCCCCGTCCTCTCGTAACTTGAAGTCCGGGCCAAGGACTGGCCACTCAAGCTTCAATCCGAGGCTCGCCTCCACCTGAGCCTTGACGTCCTCGGAGATCTTTGGGCCGCCATCCCTACTAACTTCGACTCGATAAGGAGATGGAACACCAACATGATCCAAGATTTTTAAGACGCAGCGGCGATCCCAGAGGAGTTCCTGCATTGCGAGATCGTTTATGCACACAGGTTGGCGGAGTTTTACGTATTCGACGGCTTTTCGCAGCGGAAAGTCGGTGCTGAAGAAGGAGATGAGGATATCGCAGCGAGGCCAGTTCTCTACATCTATGTTGGTAGAGGGGAATCGGTTAGGGGGCTTTGGTAGAGGAGGGTAGTGATGGCACGGAATTACCTTCGTCAAGGATGACCTTGTCACCAAAGACCTTGACTTCGATGTTACCACGTCCTCGAGCAACCAGTCGTGTGAGGATCTCGCGCATGGCCTATTAGAATTGCCTGTTATGTCAAATGATGTGGTAGTTTAGCCCGTTGAGCAATGAAAGGTTCACCTTGGACCGTGCTTTGATGTCCATCGCACAAACGCCGACAATGACCGGATTACCTTGATAGGTCTCTGACGGCGTTGGGGATGGTGAATGGGAACGTGAGAGTACAGAAGAAGATCGTCTCGAGCCTGAATGATCATTGTAGCTAGCTGTCCGGAGCTGAAAAGTGGCCTTTCTCGAACGGGGTTCGTCCATGATGATGACGAACGACGATTCGGGTGGAGCAAGGGAGTAAAGAGATGAATATGGGAGAGATCCAAGTCCAAGACGACGACGACGAATGCTTTTATCGTTCGGACCGAATGGTTGGGGCGTGCTTTCGGCGAGGCGTTGTCTCTGTGGGAGGTCGATTATTAGGCGGGGGTAGGGGCTTTCGGCCTAAAGTGAGGTTGTGATGGAGGGCTGCAGTCCGATGAAGAATATGGTGATGAGGTGAAATGCGGTTGGGGGGATATGAAATACAGGCGGGTAAAATATGGAGTAATAAGATAGAACCAGGAAAACGTAATGTGGAGGCGGGATATTGGTGAAAAGTGCGCTGAGTCGCACTTTGGAGAACCTGTCCTGGCGAACTGATGATGGAGGGCTGCAATAAGATATGCAGTCGAGGTAAGAATTCGAGGATGGGCTGGGACTGGTCGTGTGCCGGTCGTAGCAGCCTATCAGGATGGCTGCAGAGTGAGGTGAGGTGGCTTCGGGTGTGCGTCTGGTCAGGTCAACAATGGCAGGGAAGAAGACGGAGACCGTCGAATGAACCCTGAGTAAAAGGCACACAAGCCGCGCTTGTTTTCGACGCCGCAGATAGAGCTGCAGATTCGCTTCCAAGTCTATCGGCTAAGCACAGCGAGCGTGTGGAGGGCGCAGAACACATAGCCACGAGGGGCATGATCGACCACAAACCTGATTTTCAACATCATCTGAGGTCATTCTATCCAATGCGTTGGGTATGGTCAGGAGATAACCCGAAGACGAGCAACAGGCAAAAACGAAGAAATTCGCCTATCGACTTGTTTCGAGCAACACGGTAACCGCTACCAACTTTATCTCTGAGAACATATGACGCCGAGGGAATATTTCTGAGCCCAAAACTATCATTTCCAGCGACGTTTTCTGTCCACCCAGCCTTTGGGTCCTCTAAACATGACTCTTTGGGATTAGACTCGCCGTTCAGGTCGAACGAAGAACACCAGAAATTTAATCTTCTATTATATGACCCCACAGATGGCAGGTTTTCTCTGAAACAGAATGTTTCGGTGGGATGCTCTCGGTTTTCTTTTAGCCTGCAGACCTCGGCAAGACGAAACTTTCAAGGCGACAATGGAACGTACAAATGTACCATAGGATCACGGTAATCCAGTGAAACGGAGAGTTGGGCAAAGCCTTACGGAAGTGCGTGTTGGGGGGTGGATCCTCGGCTGCATTCCTTTCCTCTGGAACCTGCCCGAGTTCGTAAGCTCACATTCTGGAATCGACAGCGAACTTCCACTCAGTATGAAAGTTACCTGCATAGAGAATAACGTTCATCAAGCTTGTCAGAGAGACAAGTCGACCAAGTGGTTTCAAATTTTAAAATATATTCGCATCTGCGTGTGCATGTGCGCACGTCTCAAGGAGGATAACGTTATCTAGGGTTGACCACGAGGACGTCCCCGCGCGTTTTAAGAGGTCTGAAGAGAGCCCGAAACGAAGAAGAACGATGATTAACCGTCAGGCAGAGCGTATGGCTTTGCCGGTCGCAGCGTCTTGCAGTCACGTCTGAGGGGCGGAGCGAAGCTTTCTGAAATGGAACGCCGACGCAAAGACAATCATTTGCCAAAAGGACCCAAATCACACTTCTCGAGCTTACTTCCTAGGCATTCGCTTCACCCAAGCCGAAATTATCTCAGAAGCGCTAGAATCTTGACCACGAGAACCGTACCGGGCCCCGCGTAGCTAGAACCCGCTCGAATACAGAGAAATCACTGAGCGATAGCTCTGTGTTCTTTGTGCAATTAAAACAAGCTTTATTCGCGACGGCATACTGGTCCTGCACGGATTTGAAGCTTGGCTCGGAGATCCAGTGCATTGCGGTGGTTAATTGACCGAGACCCTGTTTGCGACACCCTTATTTATTCATTTATCGCCGTCGCTGTTATCCTGTTGCGCAAAAGAGCGGGCATCGGAACCCTTTTAGGTTGTCCTCTCCGAGCAGAAAGTCAACTGTGGCTTCCTCCTTTCGTCAAGCGCTGGGTCGTGGTTGTCTCCTATCCAAGTTATTCTTCTGCAAGCGTTCAGCCTTCTCTTCTTGTATCATGGCTGCCATAGAGTCTCTTTGGTGAGCACCAACTGGAGCTCGCAATTCAGCTTAGGTGCAAGGTGTGCATCATCCACAGTTCCTGTGGCAATAGCAAACGGCTCCTGACGGAGGAAGACGAATAGGGGTGTTCCTAAGCTCAGGGTTCGACTTCCGTTAAAATGCGGTAACACATCGCTTCGAAGCGTTACCAATTTACGTGAAAAGCTGAACCGTCGAATGCTCCCAAAATTATAGCTACCAAGAACACCCTTTGGTTTTGAAAAATCGTGCGCGTGGCATTGGTTGAGTGATTTCCACCCAGGCCGTGGCGGCATGCATGGTTCCGACAGCATCTAATAGTGGGGGAACATCTAAAAGCACTATTAGAGTCTACCTCCTAAATGCAGTACAAAGGATGCCAAGTCATGCATGCTGCGTGTTCTGCACTCTTGGGGTAAAGATTCGGAGATGGGGGACGCAAAGCCCGTTCCGCGCGTCGTCCGTCGAACTTTGAACATTGGTAACTAGACTGCCCACACACCAGATTCGCTTTCATCGCTTCTCCTTTTTTCACGACCTTCCTTACGACCCACTCCCCTCCCACTTCCTCTCAGACCAATCATGTCGGAGGTCTACACGAAAGGGACCAGGATATGGATCGCAGACAAGGACCAAGGATGGATCTCAGCAGAGATCACAGCTGCCACTGCTGTCGGTGACAACGCCGTTAAGCTCACTTTTGTCGACGAGCGTGGAAAGGTAAAAAAACGCGCTTCCCCTCCGGCGCGTCTTAGACGTTGCTGATCGAGCTGTCTGCCCATCTCAGGAGCACTCTCTCGACACCTCAAAAGAAGAAGCGCCGCCGCTACGAAACCCTCCATTGCTTGAAGCAGTCGATGACCTTGCCACGCTCTCCCATCTTAACGAACCATCAGGTTTGAACGCCTCTGCGTTTTCCCAATGGCTCACTATACTCATAGCATGACAACCTACAGTCCTCCATACTATTCGGAATCGATATGCCCAGCACAGCATTTATACCTACTCTGGCATCGTCTTAATTGCAATGAACCCTTTCCAACGCGTCACTCTCTATGGTCCCGAAATCATCCAAGCCTATGTAGGTCGCCGAAAAGGCGAGCTTGAGCCCCATCTTTTCGCCATCGCAGAGGACGCGTATACCCGAATGCGGAGGGACAACATCGGCCAGACCATTATCGTATCCGGAGAGTCCGGTGCGGGAAAGACCGAATCTGTAGGTCCTTCTGCTAGTACATGCACCGCGGAGGCGTGACGAATTGACTGAAGAGACCTCTCAAAGGCGAAATTGATCATGCGTTTCCTCGCCTCGGTGAACGGCGACACCGACGGCTCAAAAGTTCGTGGCAAAGCTGTCGACGAGTCAACGGAAGTCGAACAGCAGATGCTCGCCACAAATCCTATCCTCGAAGCCTTCGGTAATGCCAAGACAACTCGTAACGATAACTCTTCCCGTTTCGGAAAATACTTGCAGGTTCGGACTCGATTCCTTTCTAAGTGGCGCTCCATACCGCGTAAATAACCGAAAATACGTCCAGATTCTCTTCGATGGCCAGCAGCAAATCGTCGGTGCCCGAATCCGAACGTACCTCCTCGAACGTTCCCGTCTCGTCTTCCAACCCGAAACCGAGCGGAATTACCACATCTTCTACCAACTCTGCAGTGGTGCTCCTATGAAGGAGCGACGAGACTACAAGCTCGACGGTGGCGTCACAAGCTTCCATTACCTGCGGCAAGGTGGCGATGCATCTGTTACCATTCCTGGTGTAGACGACGCAGAAGAGTTCCGCGGCACTCAAACCGCTTTGTCGACTGTGGGCATTAGCGTCGAGAAGCAATGGGCCGTCTTCAAACTATTAGCTGCTCTCCTTCACCTCGGCAACGTCAAAATCATCCCCTCTCGAAATGACTGTAACATCGATGATGTGGACCCTGCGTTACAGACCGCCACCCAGTTCCTTGGCGTTCGGTTAGACGAGTTTAAAAAGTGGACGGTCAAGAAACAAATTACGACGAGAACTGAAAAGATCGTGACGTCGTTGAACGCTCAGCAGGCACTCGTCGTCCGTGATTCCGTGGCTAAATTCGTGTACGCTTGCATGTTCGAATGGCTCGTCGCTGTTGTGAACGAGAGCTTGGTTGGTGAAAACGGCGAGGGAGCCAATCGGGCTGAATATTTTATCGGTGTGCTTGATATCTATGGTTTCGAGCATTTCAAGAAGAACAGGTATGTACCACTGATGTATGTATCTACGTGCGCTGCGACTGAGCATGATTCGCATTACAGCTTCGAACAATTTTGTATTAACTACGCCAACGAGAAGCTTCAGCAAGAGGTAAGACAATGCTTGCGTACTTCTGAAAACAAGTCTCGTTGACACCTCGAATTTCTCCCAGTTCAATGCCCACGTTTTCAAGCTCGAGCAGGAGGAGTACGTTCGGGAGCAAATCAATTGGACCTTCATCGAATTCTCAGACAACCAAGCCTGTATCGACATCATCGAAGGCAAACTTGGTGTCCTCGCTCTTCTCGATGAAGAATCCCGCCTACCATCTGGAACGGACCAGTCATTCGTTCAGAAGCTGTACTCCCAACTCGACAAACCGACAAACAAGGATACCTTCAAGAAACCAAGGTTCGGTAGCACCGCATTCACCATCGCCCACTATGCTCTCGATGTCACCTACGAATCCGAAGGCTTCATCGAAAAGAACCGCGACACCGTCCCCGACGAACACCTCACACTTCTATCGACTACCCGAAACACGTTCCTCAAGGAGGTTTTGGACGCGGCCTTGGCCTCGAGCAGAGTCGCGGACGGTCCTCCAGTACCACCTGCATCGCCTGCACCGTCAGAGGGTAGCACAAGCTCGACAAACAAGCGAGCGTCTCTCATTCCGGATCCCGGTCGAGCATCGTTGACCTCCGGAGGCGGCAAGGGTGGAAAGCCAGGAGCCGTAGCTAAGAAGCCGACTCTAGGATCGATCTTCAAAGGCTCTTTGATCAATTTGATGGACACCATCGGTACAACGAACGCCCATTACATCCGGTGTATCAAACCAAACGAGGCTAAGAAGGCTTGGGAGTTTGTGCCACAGCAGGTTCTCGGTCAATTGCGAGCTTGTGGTGTTCTGGAAACTATTCGGATTAGCTGTGCTGGCTACCCCACTCGGTGGACGTTCGAGGAGTTCGCGGAACGGTGGGTCGTCCTCTCGGGAGCCTAATCGGCAACAGACCCTGATATGACTTTTCTTAGATACTACATGCTTGTGCCATCTGCGCACTGGGGCCCTCAGATTAAGGAGCTTTGCATGATGATCTTGGAAAAGACGATCAAGGACGAAGACAAGTATCAAGTCGGTCTCACCAAGATCTTCTTCCGAGCTGGCATGCTCGCCTTCCTGGAAGGCCTCCGCTCCGACCGTCTCAACTATCTTGTCACTGCGGTCCAGAAGAACATGAAACGCATGCTGCTTCGTAAGAGATACATCAAGATGCGGGCCTCTGCCATCAAGATCCAAACTTGGTGGCGAGGCATCATGGCCAGGAGGCTCGTATTGTCGATCCGAAAGGAGGTCGCCGCGAAGAGGTACCAGTGCCTTGCTCGCAGGTACATCCAGAGGAAGCAGTTCGTCGACGTGCGGAACTCGGTCATCTTGGTTCAGAGCCGTGAGTTGTTCTTATAGCTACGGCGGTGCTAGCAACTGACCTGGTTTTCCTCGAAGGTATCCGCGGAGCACGTGCTCGACGAGCCTACTTGGAGGAGAGAACCAAGGACGCCTCCGTCCGATTGCAGAGTCTTCTTCGTGGTCTCCTTTCCCGCCGCAACTACAAGCGTGAAGTCCACCTCGTCATCTATCTTCAATGCTGCCTCCGGCGAAGGTTGGCTCGCAAGGAACTCAAGCATCTCCGAGCTGAAGCCCGTTCCGTCTCCAAGTTTAAGGAGATCTCGTACAAGCTTGAGAACAAGGTCGTCGAGCTCACGCAGACTCTTCAGCAACGAACCCAGGAGAAGAAGGAATTGAACTCTCGTCTCAATGAGTTGGAGCAGCAGCTCGCCAATTGGCAAGCCAAGCATAGTGAGGCCGATACCAAGGCCAAACAACTGCAAGCCGAGTTACAATCTAGCTACGTCCCCTCGACCAAATTCGAGGAAATCATGGAGATGAAGACAGGGATTGAGACGCGGTTGGCTGAATCAGCGAAGAAGGTCACAGACCAGGAAGAGATGATTCATAAACTCACGGAAGACCTCCAGAAGCAGGCCCAAAAGTTGGAGGAGAAATCCAAATTAACCATCAACGGAACCGCGCCACGTCCCGCCGGCGAAGATCCATCCGTTTTGTCACTCAAGAACGAGCTTGCAACACTTCGCGAACAGCTCAACCGTGCCAACGCTCTCAATGCCCTTACCAAGGGTGTTCGCGAGCCACCGTCGCCTACCTTCGGCTACTCCCTCCGACCCGGCGCCCCCGCTGCAGCACCCGAGGCGGCCCATGTTCCCAACGGCACCTCCAATCCCACTACCCCAGTATCCAACGCGAAGCGGCACCTGCGCCGGCATAGCTCTGCAGGAACGTACGCCGTGGACTCGATGCAAAGCTTTGGAGAGCTCAGCACTCGATCTGGAAGGGATCCTTCAGGCAATCGCGCCGTTTCCGTGGCATTCACTGGACCAGATGGCGCACCGATGTTCAACCGACACATGCCACCTATGGGCTTGGAGAGCATCACGGATGACCCAGTTGAGGACAAGATTCGTTTACTCGAGGACGAGAAGAACCTAGACGACGATGTCCTACAAGGCTTGATTCGAGGACTCAAGGTTCCTCAGGCTTCCGCAAACAACACACCAAGCCTGAAGGAAGTATTGTTCCCTGCCAACCTCATCAGCCTGATCACGAACGAGATGTGGAAGTATGGGCTTATCGCCGAGAGCGAGCGATTCCTGGCAAACGTTATGCAGACTATCCAGTCTCACGTCATGGTATGACTCGCCGTGTTGCTGGTCCAGTCTCGTCACTGATTCGATTTCATTTGTTTCAGTCCTTCTCTGGTGAAGATGCCATCGTGCCTGGTGTTTTCTGGCTGAGCAACGTTCACGAGATCTTGTCTTTCATCTGCGTCGCCGAAAGCGATATGCTTCAAGGTATCGGTCCGACAGAAGAAGCTGGAGGGCGGGAGTTCGAATGGAAAGACTACGAGCGTCTCGTTGGTGTCGTCAAGCATGACCTTGACAGCTTAGAGTACAACATCTACCACAGTTGGATGTCTGCTACCAAGGCCCGTTTGGCAAAGATGATCGTCCCCGCGCTCATTGAGAGCCAAGCTCTGCCCGGCTTCCAAACCAAGGATGGCGGAGGACGCTTGTTCAATCGATTGCTCAACGTGAACACGACACCCCAGTACAGCATGGACGACATTCTCAACCTCCTGAACAAGGTCTACAAAACGTTGAAGTGCTATTACATGGAGGATTCGGTTGTTCAGCAAGTAATCATCGACCTACTCAAACTGATTGGCGTGAACAGCTTCAACGACCTTCTGATGCGCCGGAACTTCTGCTCCTGGAAGCGAGGTAAGAGACTGGTTTCGTGAGAGTCGAGTACCTCCTGACAGATTTACTTTCAATCAGCGATGCAAATTCAGTACAACATCACTCGTATCGAAGAATGGTGCAAGTCGCACGATATGCCTGAAGGGACACTCCAACTCGAGCACCTAATGCAGGCCACCAAATTGCTTCAACTGAAGAAGGTTAGCGCGGACACTCTTAGCCGTCAGACGAACCCAGGTTGACTGATTTCCCCCTTTTAGGCCTCTGCGGCAGATATTGAGATTATTTACGACGTGTGCTGGATGCTCAGCCCCTCTCAAATCCAGCGGATGTGCACTAACTACTTTGTCGCGGACTACGAGGTCAGCGATAATGTTGTCTATTATACCCCAAAGTCTTACTCATAATTGTCCGATTTGCAGAATCCAATCTCCCCAGAAATCCTCAAGGTCGTGGCTTCCCGCGTCCGGGACGGCGACCGCAACGACCATCTCCTGCTTACACCGGAAACGGAAGAGGCGGGACCTTACGAACTTCCCATGCCGCGAGAGGTCTCGGGCCTAGAAACTTACGTTCCAGCATATCTTAACGTTCCTCATGTTCGACGATTGGCTGCGTTGGTAGAGTGAAGCGTCGTTCTTTGCTGGGCAAAGCGGCATTCACCCAAGGTAGACTTCTCTATATTTCCTCTTTCATCGGATCTCTTGTCATGTAACATGTCATCATTCGCGCATCAATGCTTTGCATTCTGCTTTCGACGTTTCAGCTCCACTCATTGGCTTCGCGTGACTTTGGCCGTCTCCCACGTACCCGGTGTCTTCTCTCAAACCACCATGGAGCCACCAGAACCGATGAACGTCGACGATGAGACCGCTCCTACTTCACCACGACTCTCCCTGATTCCGGTGTCTCAAGCCGACCGAGATGCTGGCTGGCGACCGATCTTAGAGGCCTCCAATCAAGTAGTTCTGTACAATCCGTCATCTCACGCGTTGACAGTCACCTCGACCAACTCTAGTCGCGCTCTTCAGCCAGTTTCCGGACCTTCAAGGAATGGAGGAACATTTCTCCACGAGGAGCCTACTCATTGTCCCTACTGCAGAAAGCCTCTGAATGAGGACACGTCGACTGGCCCGGCGAATCCTGGGTCTCACTCCGATTTTCAACGGTATGGCCATCATACAGATCCGCATTCAAGAGTGCAAAATTACTTTCAGCTTTTGGCTCAGGCCAATGAGTCATCACGACCGACCACCCCAGCACCTTATGGCATTCATTCTCCCTCTGCAACCAGCTCGGTTTATCTCGAGGCGGAGGAGGATGCGGAGAAGCCTTTCACGGACAACACTATGGCGCAAGGATACTTTACCGCCTTCTTCCGCGAGAAAAGACGACTTGGAATGGGAGCAAACGGCACCGTGCTCCTATGCGAGCACGTTCTGGATGGAAACGTTCTAGGCGAATACGCTGTCAAAAAGGTTGCGGTTGGCCAAAGCCATGATTACCTCGTGAACATTCTGAGGGAGGTGGGTCACAAAGACTGGGATCGATTGCCTAGTATTGCGGGTACCTAATGGCACTATCTTTCTGCCTAGGTTCGCCTCTTAGAGACGCTCCGACATCCGAATATCGTAACTTATCACCACGCCTGGCTGGAATCCAGCCGATTCTCCGCGTTTGGGGACCTGGTTCCAACGCTCTTGTGAGCTGCGTTAAGGGAATACTCTTGCCTATTACTCACTGGAATCGACGCATCAGCATTTTGATGCAATTTGCCGAAGGAGGAAGGTTCGGAGCAGCTAATGCCGAGTTTGATCCCGGATCCGCGCACTGACACCCAAACAGTTTAGATACCTGGATTGCCAGTCGTTCAACGAGCTCTACTCTGTTTAACGACCCCAATCATAATGAAGAATCAACCCAGGAATCTAAATCTGCTCGTATCCGGGCCTTTCGAGAGCAGCAGCAACGAGGAATACGCTCCTCTCCGATCCCGGTGACAAAACGAGAGATGAAGGCGGTCCATCTATTGAGTGTAGAGGAGCTACGAAGTTTATTTGGGGACATTGCTACTGGTCTGGCCTTCTTGGTGAGCGAACCTCCAGCCCACGTCCGAAGTCTGAAACCAACAAAGTCTTAGCATGATCGAAGCATCCTACATCTCGATCTCAAGCCCGGGAATATTTTACTGACATTTGATGAGGGAAAGCTGATGTAAACTCCTTCGTTTCCTGGTTTTAGAGTTACTGATGCTTGACCTTGCGTGACCCGCAGACCCCGAGCAATGCTATCCGATTTCGGCACTAGCCGCGACATGCTAGCGAGTCGGCCCCGGTCCGGAAATACAGGAACTTTGGAGTATGCCGCGCCGGAGACCTTGGATGCTAAACGAAGTGTCGACTCCAAAGCAGATATGTGGTCCTTGGGTATGTGCAGAGCTGCGTCATCGACCCGTATCTGCTAACTGCTGTCCTGAACTAGGAATGATTCTTCATAAACTACTCTTTTTCCGACTACCTTTCGTGCATGATGACATTGCTGGTTTGGAGCGAGAAATTTCTGAATACTCTGGGTTCGTGGTCTTTATCATGCACGCGCTTTTGTCCGTGGATGTTGATGCCTTCTTGGCTTTAGGTTCAAGGCCGACAACGACACTATCAACACATTCGCGAGACGGGGTCTTCCTTCTCCTATTCTTTACTTGCTGCAAAGTCTTCTATCTACAGAGCCTCACAAGAGGCCCACGTCTAGCCAGGTGTTAGCAGCTATGACATCTGGCAAGGTGAGTTGGCTGGAATGCAAATCATCGCGTGCTCTCTCTCACGACTGCCAACTTAGTTTGATCCTGTAGTGAATTCCAGACCTGGGCCATCGCTGCCCGTCGTACTACGTAGCCCAGAGATCACTACCCGACGACAACCGGCGTCACCAACGACACCAACGTCAAGGGATTCCCCGCCAGTTTCACCCGTCGCAGCGACGAAGCCATCTTCTCAGGCCGAAGAACTCTGTTCAGTCATTATGAATGCCTTGGCACTTCGCCGAGATGAATGGTACGGTCTTTTATGTCTGCCTATCAGTTTACCACTAGGAAATGCCTTTGCTGACACCGTGTCAACTTATGAACCCAAGGAGCATCAACGCCGATGGAAAGGGCACGCCTTACGAGACACTAGAGGAAGAAGCTCTTATACTCGCTCTGTGGCGCATCAGGGAAGGTCGGAAAGAGGAGAAGAGGGACAGCGAGGGGAGCGACGGAGAAATTACGCCGCCTACGAGGATGATGCCTGGGGGATTCTTGGCAATTGCGGATGACAACGATACAACACAAACTCTTTGAAATGTAGGATTTGGTGCAGATTGATTAGCGAGGAGTGGAAGGTGCAGCAGATTGTTTGTAGATCGCAAATTCTGAGGGCGAAGAGAAGTTCGGAAGACCTGCATCCCCGGAACTCCCTGTACCAAGTGCAATTCAGACAGATATATATATTATAAAGCGTGCGAAGGTTACTCTAAAACAGATAGCTGGAGAATTTTAAGGATTTTGTGAGATTCGAGAACAAGACCCTCATAGAATGAACTCGCAATGGTTCCTGAGAGAGATCGATGAAAGAAACAAAGTAACAAAGTAAAATTAGATATACCAGGCTGTTAGATTCCAGTGCGCATCCCTTCTGTAAACGCATGACGATGGTCCTTGATCAACCGAGTCCAAGAATCCCTCGCCGAGGTGGGCCGCCCCTACAGTAAGAAGCTACGTGGCCCAGCTTTCGCCCAACAATAAAAACGTTGCCCAGAGCTCATCGCGAGGAAACCCATGCGCGTCTCCAGAGCTCGGGTACTGGACACTGCGAGTACTGCTTTTATTTAAACGCTGGTCACGACCGTGTCACGAGCAGGAGTTAGCTCGCATTCCGCTCAGCCCGGTAAGTAATATCATGTCGAGATTCACTATGTCCCGTATTTAAAGCTTTCACATTGCGGCTGGTATGCATAATGCCGCTTCGAAGAACTTCTCATCATGGCTGTAGCAATGGGGAACAACTTTGGATCCGACGGCTTAAAAAGGCTCAAAGGTTCATAGCAGTAATAGAGGAATTCGACGGAGCATGTTGAGCCGTACTGATGGAGCATAGATACATGGACAGGTTCCAAGCGACTGGATTGACCGAATAGGTGCTGAGAGTACAAATGAACAAAATCAAAACGGAATGCGAAATCACTGTCGAGACAGTAAAGTCAGTCGACGCAGCTCTACGCACTACCAAAAGCACAGGACGTACTGAAGATGACTTTGCAGCTTCCCGGTCTGCCTTCAATTTTCTCCATCCCTTCGCCCGGCGCTCGATCATCGCCCTCCGGTCCTTGTCCATCTTGATACTGGTGATGGTGACGTTGCTTGGGTGCACGCCGATGTGGACGGTAGCGCCATTGACCTTGTCCCTCGTTACTCGGTCGATATGGACCACCCACTTCTTCCGGTGAACAGCGACGACCTTGCCCTCAGCTCCCTTGTGTGCGCCGCGGATAATCTGCACCTCGTCGTCTTTTCGAATAGGAAGGGTCATGCACTGCGGGGTCAAGCGTGTCAGCACTTCATAGAACAATAGCAATGTTGAACGGTGATAGACGCACATCATGCTTTCCCTTCAAGTCCTTTGACAATGGCGCCGTCATGATCAGTCGTCGCTCATGGGACGAAGCGGTAAGGTGGGTCCTTCGGTTCTTGCGGCGGGAGGAGGAAACGTCTGAGAAGTAAGACCATTAAAACACTTGTTCTTCTTCCAGCCTGTACATGTGTAACACACCTTTGTTATACTTCATTTTGAGTTTGGCGTCGTCAACGGCGGAGACTGGGTGAGGAGTTCAGAAATTCGTTGATAGGGTCGGCATTGCAATTTCCCGCGAGACGGCGTCTGATCTGGCTCAAGCTTGGTAAGCGCGGAGATTCGACTCCGTTTGGACTTGGTCTGCCACCCTCACTTCAATCCGCCTTGTCAGACAAGGTATATCATCTTCGGCCTCCAAGACCAAGTAGCATATATTCACTGTATTAATATAACCTCAAGCGGCCTGACGTTCGTTATTATACCGCATTCCGACGTCAGTTAGCCAATTTGTGCCACGGCAACCCAGATCACCGATCGGCGGCTTGTTAATCGACATTTCATTCAAAGCACAGCACCCCTCCAGAAACGACAGAACCAGCTCTCCCAGATTCTACGTTACGTGCAATAGACGCCCCCATGGCAGAATCCACAACAGCTTCAATGAGCGGCCTAACATCGTCCGACAGTCCAGCAGCAACTTCCACGACGACGGCGGCAGCAGATGCTCCAACCATGGCGATCCTCCCCGAAGTCTCCACAACACTCGCTGTCGTGACGAACCCAACGCCCACAGGAACAACGTCGAAAGACGAGCTCTGTCCCTCCTGCGCCAAGGATGGCCGCCCTGTGAAGCGCAACCTGAAGACTACTCACTGGGTAGAGTGTGAAGCGTGTCGGACATGGTATCACTGGGACTGCGTGTCCGGAGGTCAACCATTGAGTACTATTGATAAATGGTGAGTTGAAGATTTGCCCTCTGCGCTGCGAAATCGTTTCTGAGCTTGCAGGGCCATTGTTTACCCGTTCGCGGTGCAGGTATTGCGCGAGCTGCTTGCAGTCGAATGCATCACTAGCCATCACATTCAAGCCTCCCGCTAGGTGAGCAGTCCTTCCACTGAATAAGTGCCCTTCGGTCACCGATTCCCTGACGCTGGTCCGCTTTTCCAGGAAGTCCTCCCGAAAACGAACTCAGTTAAACTACGCCACCCTCGAGGGCGAGGGATCTTCTTCATCATCGAACCCAGACAAGTGGATGAAGATAATAGAGAATAAACCCATCGCTTCTGACCGCTTCAGAAGGATGAAAGGCGAAGAAATCAACGTTCAATGGATGAACGAGGATGAAACGGCCTTTCGTGAACCGGTCGTCATCGAGGATGCTCGAGGTCTGGGGATGCGGATGCCTTGCTGGCCTTCAGAAGATGGAGTGGGCGGTGCAACCGTTCCTTTCGATGTCAGGGATGTCGCTCGAGTGGTTGGAGAAGAGACTCCCGTCGAAGTGATTGGTGAGCATTGACCGTACGCCCTTTGATGCCAGTACTGAATTGTCATCTGGCATTAGACGTGGCTACCCAGTCGAACTCTCCTGGATGGAACCTTGCCCGATGGGCAGAGTATTATCACAAGCCTGAGGAGGAACGGGACAAGATACGGAATGTCATATCCCTTGAAGTCACCGGAACGCCCATGGCCGAGATGATAGCTCCCCCAAAGTTAGTCCAGGATATCGACTGGTTCCAGCGATTCTGGCCTTTGAACCGAAGAGGCAAGGGACAATTCCCAAAGGTTCAACTGTACTGCTTGATGAGCGTCGCAAAGAGCTGGACGGTGAGGAGGACTCTTGCTTGAAGTCGGCTGCCGTTATTCATCTGGACCAACCTCTAGGACATGCACGTTGATTTCGCCGGTAGTTCTGTGTTCTACCATGTCCTCAAGGGTTCCAAAGTGTTTTATTTCATCCGACCGACCAAGGCCAATCTGAATGCCTACGAGAAATGGTGTGGAAGTGAATTGCAATCATCGACCTGGCTTGGAGACTTGGTAGACGAAGTCGTGAAGGTCGAACTCCAACAAGGGAACACGATGTAAGCGAGTTTGGGCTCTGTCGCGCAAGTGATTGAACGCTCATGGCGAACTTTAGGTTCATTCCGACGGGTTGGATTCACGCGGTGGTATGTTGTGTGTTGGCTAGCTCAGTTGCAAGCTGTCGTGCTGAAGGGTGAACTCCCTATAGTACACCCCAATAGACTCCCTGGTCATCGGCGGAAACTTTCTCCACTCGTATAACATCTCGACTCGTGCGTTGCAAGACGAAGCCGTATCGAGTACATCGATGCTGACCTCGAGCTTGTATGCGCAGAGCTCAAAATTAGGGACATTGAAATCAAGACCAGAGTACCCAAGAAATTCCGGTTTCCGATGTTTCAAAGGTATACATGTCCCTGAATCGTTAATGAAGGATACTGACATTTTAGACAGGATGTGCTGGTATGTCGGTGAAGCTTACACCCGCGTTCTCAGAAACAAGGAGGAGATCTGCCCTCGTATCCTCCCCGAATTGCGCTCTCTGTCAGATTTCCTGGTTTCCGAGGCCAGGTTAATCGAAACCCCTGCAAATGACTCAACGAAGAAGGAAGCACGAGACATGGTCCCTGCCGATAAAGTACCGGATGCGCCCGCACTTGCCCGAGAGCTTCGATGGAGACTCCGTCTCCTGCTCGACGGGGAATCTGGCGACGAGAAGCCGACGAAACAGGCAAATGGTCACGGGATAGCGAACGGTGGCGCTCGCAACAAACGCTCCACGCCTGCCAATGGCGTGGCTGGCCATAAGCGCAAACGCCTTGCCAACGACGAACGGGCTGGGTCGCAGGACACGATGCTGTCCGACTCTGGTGGTGGGATATTCCGAAACTACACTCCACGTCCTTGGGAATCGGTGAAAAGGATTGAAGGACTTGTCTCGAAACGGAGCGCCGTACCACTGCCCGAGGACTGGGAGGCTGGAGTTAGCGTTGGATCATCAAGGGTCGGGGAGCTGGAGACGCGAACAGATTCTGTTGTCAAAGTTCGGCGGGTTGAGGGTGAAAAGGGCAAGGTTATCCTCGAACGGGAGACGATTGTGCGAACGAAAGAGGTTTGGTGCGCTGAAGACGGAGATGTGATGCAGGTGGAATGAAGGATGACCTTGCCCTCAGGGCACTTTCCCGGATGGTTGCATATACGTACATTTTTGCCACACAACCCCCACTCAGTATCTCGCTGCATCACGTATCTTATAACTACTATCTTTTGGAGAAACCATCGTCGTCGCCGTCTGCTGCCACTTTCGAGACTCGTTGATCGGCAGACGAATAAACACCGCGCATCAAAAGCAGCCAATTCCAACTTGGACCACTCTCAGCTTTCCCAAAAACCCCTCCCTACATGAGTTCACCCACTGCCCTCGCCTATACACAACCAAGAGGATCCATCTCGGACGACAATACACGCAAGAATGGAGACGTCCCAACTCTAGAAACTCCAGAGGGAACTTGGTCCCCAGGCGCGGGTGATGTCAATGGTGCAAGGCAGTGGGACGATCCGGCGTCAGACGTGCGACGTGGTTCGTACGATGACGGTTCCCAGCGGGGTAAGTAGTCATTCTTCTACCAAGAACAAAGTGCGCGCTAATCGTGAAATTGACTGTATGTTCACCACACTTTTGAGTCAGGCCAGCCACTGATGCGATTGCAGAATCGGTCGACACCTGCCTTGCCAACCCATATGGATAGCCAAGGTTACGACGCTCGACCCCCACCATTCTCCGGACAACCGCAAGATCCAATGGCGCAGCTCAACTTTGGAGCTATGAGCATTCAAGATCCTATCCCGCGATCTGGCACATCAAACTCCTATCGACCTGGGGAAGGCCCTCGACGAGGCCAAGGACTGCCCGCTCATCCCTATCCTCGACACGGGCCTCCCCCTCCTCATCAGCAACAGTGGGGCCCTCCACCTCCGGGACCGAACGGGGGAGCTTTCTACGACGGTGGCTCGGTGTACTCCGGGAGAAGTTCGCATTTCGATGGCAGTAGTCACGGACACGATACCGACGCTTCGAGTATTCGATCTGGAAATAGCAGACGCGGTCCTATGGGCCCTCCCCCAAATGGGTATATGCAACGCCCCCCGCCACCTGGTGGATATCCAGGTTACCCACCTCCCCAAGGTTATCCCGGCCCAGGCGGACCTGGTTGGCATCCACCCCCACCGCAGCAATATCAGCAAGAATTCAACCCGCTCTATGCAGCCGCTACAGATGTGCTCGGTCTTGGTCCTCCGCCAGGCCAAGGACCGTTCCCTGGTCCGGGTCCATCTCAAGCACCAATTCCGCATTCAGCGTCAGCTCCCCCGTACGCAGGAGGTGGACCAGGATTCGGTCAAGGACCTCCTCCGCCAGGACCACCGGGACCAGGATTCGGCCAAGGACCTCCTCCACCAGGCCCACCAGGATCTGGGTTCGGCCAAGGACCTCCTCCGCCAGGACCGCCGGGACCACCAGGACCAGGACTCTCGCCTTACTCTGCTGGAGGGAACCTCACGCGTGGTCCCTCGAGCGCATCATCCATTCGAGCTCCAGAACGTCGCCCTGGATTCGACCGTGCACCCGAGACACTCTCGACCTTGAACACCCGGAAGAGCAAAGCGATCGACGTTCGAGATCCTCCATATACTAAGGAGTACGTCGAGGACTACCGTACGCGGATAAAGGCCGACCCCGACCCCGAAGCGCACTTTGCCTATGCAAAGTATCTCATAGACGCGGCTAAACGAATTGGTTCGGATACTCCGGATGATCGCCAGGTGCGAAAATATCGAGAAGGGTTGATTACCGAATCTCTCAAGGTCATTCGGCGATTGGCGACTCAAGGAGAAACCTATGCGGAAGCGCAGTTCTTCCTTGCGAACTGCCACGGAACGGGAATGTTGGGGCTCCAAGTCGACCACGAACGTGCATATCATTTGTACCTCCAAGCCGCCAAGCAGAATCACCCAGCTGCCTGCTACCGAGTTGGGGTCTGCAACGACATTGGTGCCGGAACGAAAAAGGATCCTCTCAGGGCGTTTACATTCTACCGAAAGGCAGCTTCGCTAGGCGATACGGCGGCCATGTACAAACTCGGGACGATCTTGTTGCGTGGGGTGCCCGGGCAGCAGCAGCCGAACGCTCGCGAAGCTGTGCAGTGGTTGAAACGAGCAGCAGAGCAAGCAGACGATGAGAACCCGCACGCGCTGTACACCTTGGCCACGCTCCACGAACGACCGGACAACGAGGGAATGGTCATCCATGATATTCCATACGCGATCGAGCTGTATACCAGAGCAGGTCAACTAGGTCACGTTCCCAGTCAACTCAAACTTGGAGTATGCTACGAGCAAGGCCTGTTGGGCTGCCCTGTCGAACCCCGAAAGAGTATCGCGTGGTATTCCAAGGCCGCAGAGAAGGGAGACCCAGAAGCGGAGCTCAGCTTGAGCGGGTGGTATTTGACCGGAGCCGAGGGGATCTTGAAGCAGAGCGATTCGGAGGCATACTTGTGGGCACGTAAAGCCGCCAACAAAGCCTGGCCAAGAGCAGAGTACGCTGTGGGATACTATGCAGAGACTGGGATTGGTGTTCAGCAGGATATGGAGTTGGCGAAGAGGTGGTACATGCGAGCTGCAGGTATGAGATCCACGCGGCTTTGGTGGCAATTTGCTTTGGCTAACTTTTGTCCGTCGCCGTTCAGCGCAAGGGAATAAGCGAGCTATGGCTCGTTTGACGGAACTCAAGCGTCTGGGTAATAGGAGAGTCGCGGCAGCAAGACCAACTCGACAGCAGGCTGGCGACGAAAACTGTGTCATCATGTAATTAAGGGGGATGATTGGTGCGCCCGGCGAACGGCTACAAAACGCAACGGATCCTTACATAATACCCATCACTGGATATATAACTTACGCGGCAAGGAGTAATCGCTATGTGCGCTTAACCTCCTGTCCTTTTCTTCAATAATCGGAATCGTGGATTTTTTTTTCGTTGGTCGCCAGGGCGCTACTACAATATATTTTTTGACCCTTCATGTTATTTATAACGAAACGAGAGAATTACACTGTCTAGTAGATTGCTGGGGGACTTTTGCTACGTTTACTGCTTCTCTGAGAGTTCTGCGACACCTGGCAAGTTCTGTAGGGTGATGAAAGATTGTTATCAATGGATTTTCAGCTTGACGAGTAAATTGCGCCTTACCTTGCCCTCGAGAAGTTCCAAGCTGGCACCTCCACCGGTCGAGACATGGCTTAATTTGTCCTCAGCCTTGTAGTTGGCAACGAGAGTAGCCGTGTCGCCACCACCAACGATGACAGTTGCGCCCTTGGCCGCGGCATCGATGCAGTCATCGAGAAGAGCTTTGGAGCCGTTCGCGAAAGGAGCCAATTCAAACACACCAGGAGGTCTAGTTGTACCGAGTGGAGGTGAGTTGGCTATGTTACGAGATGGACGATTATGTGAACGTACCCGTTCCAGAGGATGGTCTTGGCTTCCAAGACGGTTGCGCGGAAAAGTTTGCGAGACTCCTCACCAACGTCAAGACCCAACCAGCCATCGGGAATACCCTCCTTGTCAGTTGCGGTTCCAGTCTATAATGGAGTGATCGTAAGCTTGGACCTGAAATTCAGAGGGATCAGGGTGTGCCTACTTTAGCGTCCTTGTCGAACTTGTCGCCGGTGATGTAGTCGACGGGGAGGACAACCTTGATGCCCTTGCTCTTGGCCTTCTCCACCAAACCAGCAACCTTCTCGGAGCCGTCCTTGTCAAATAGCGAGTTTCCGATCTATGTAGACTAATTGTTAGCGCTCCGCCTAAAGAAAAGAGGGGTCGTGAACTCACGGCGACGCCCTCCAAGGTCTTCTTGAAGGTGAAGGCCATGCCACCACCGATGATAAGGGAATTGACCTGGAGGAACAACTGTCAGTGACAGCAACTAGCCAGCGCCTGAGTATTTCACCTTGTCAAGCATGTTCTCAATGAGCTGGATCTTGTCGGAGACCTTGGCACCACCAAGGATAGCGAGGAAGGGACGTTCGGGCGATTCGAGAGCCTTGGCGAAGTACTCGAGCTCCTTCTTCATGAGGAAACCAGCGGCGCGCTGAGGAAGCTTGACACCGACCATACTAGAGTGAGCACGATGAGCGGTACCGAAGGCGTCGTTGATGTAGACGTCGCCGAGTGCGGTCAAGCCCTTGCGGAACTCCTCGACCTTGGCCTTGTCAGCCTTGACCTTGTTGCCCTCCGCGTCCTTGGCGGAACCTTCTTCTTCGATGTGGAAACGAAGGTTCTCAAGGAGGATGACGGTACCCTCGGGAGCCTCATTGACGGCCTTTTCGACGTCAGGCCCAACGGACTCGGGGACGAACTTGACCTCGCGGCCGAGCTGCTTGGTGACTTGCTCGGCTACGGGCTTGAGAGAATACTTTTCCACGACCTTGCCATCCGGACGTCCGAGGTGGGACATGAGAACGACGACCTTGGCCTCTGTGGCCAACTCAGTCACAGGCTGCTCAGGGGTTCACATGTCCGAGGTGACTTACTTTTGTCGATGGCGTACTGGATCGTTGGCAAAGCGGCATCGATTCTCTATACGCAGTACTCGACGTCAGAACGTTCGCAAAGATAAAGCCGTTTTGCATTATACGAACCTGGGTGTTGGTGACCTTGCCGTCCTTCATGGGGACGTTGAAGTCGACGCGGATGAGGACGCGCTTGCCCGCGAGGTCGACATCGGTGATGGAGAGTTTGTTTGAGAGGGACATGGTAGAGGAGTGAGGAGTGGATGGGAGAGACTTGGTGGTGGTGGTGGGAGAGAGACTTTAAATCATAATTGCATGTGGGTGCGGGTGAGCAGTCTCTGATCTCATCGGTCGACTCGGATCGTGTCGGAGTCTTGGTTACCGCTAACCTCGACCTTAAGTCCCCGCCTCCTCTCTTCCCCTCACACCCCGACACCCCGACATGGCATCGGCCGAATCAACTACCCCAGAGAAGCCTCAGGCCCAAGCGAATGCTATCTCTAATAACGATCTCGACAACCCACAGCCAGCTAGAGGCGGCAGGGGTCGGGGCAGAGCCCGCGGACGAGCTCGTGGTGGCAGAGGTGGTGGACGAGGTGGCCACCCTGCACCTCGTGCTGTCCGAGCGGAGGACCAAGAAGATGGTGATGAGCAAGCGGCTACAGCGGAAGACTCCAAGAAAGAAGAGAGCGCGGCGGGCCGCGGGCGAGCTCGTGGCAGGCGTGGTGGACGAGGTGGCCACCCTGCACCTCGTGCTGCCCAAGCGGAGGACCAAAAAGATGGCGATGAGCGAGCGGCTACAGCGGAAGACTCCAAGAAAGAAGAGAGCGTGGCGGAAGTCACCGAGGCTGTCGCAAAGCTGAGCGTCGAGCCAGGGAAACCTGACGACGCGCCTGCGACTGCAGCATCCCCCGACGCCAACGAGACCCCTGCAACCCCTACCACACCTGCATCTGATGCTAAGAAGCAGGGGAAACTTCCTGCCAAGAGGCCTGCTGTTCCGCAACTGTACAGCAATCCCGATAGAATCAACACCGGTGGCTTGAAAAATGTAAGTCACAGTTTCAGTCAATAACGAGCTCATCTCAAACACTATAACACCGTCCCATTTGACAGGATAAACTGTCCTCCGAGGAGCTAGAAAAGGTCATGGAAAGAATGCGCCAGAAAAACCAGGAGATTCTGGCAAGGCGGGAGGTTCGTAAAATTTCCATATTAGGAAGTCTGTACACATCTGACACGTTTGCTGTCCACCATCCAAAGGAGGTAGAAGCGGATCAATATCACTACTCGGCAACCGTGGCTGCCGACGAGGAGAAGCGAAAGGAAGAGGCTGGCCGCCAAAGAGCGGAGCGAGGCGCCAGAGCAGCTAAGGACCAGGAAAGGCGCAAACAACAGGAGCAAATCGACGCGCAACGTTCCGAGGCTATTGAGAGAAAGCTGGCGAGGCAGGGAGGGAGAGAGTGGGATGCTGAGAAGGGTGATGAGTGGGTAAATAGCAGGGGGACGTATGCTCCTCGGCCTGGTCGTGGGGGACGAGGACGGGCCAGAGGAGGAGGTCGCGGCGGAAGAGGAGGCGGGCCCAGTCAACGTCCTGCTGAAACTGGGGCTAACGAAAGCTCGAGCGGCGGTCAACAAACATCTACTGAACCAAGTTCTTCCGCTACTCCTGCTCCCGGGACAGCGGTGTGATATGACACTATGATCGGTGAATTGAAACAGCAACTCTTGGTACCTGGAACGCCTCAATCGAGTTGTAGGAGTGAAGGTAGGTTACTCACAGCTCTTTTAATATGTCTTTGGCGCTGACAGTTCGTTGTAGAGCATTTTTCAACGGATTGTACCATGTCACTCTAACAACTAGTTACCCTTTTGCTGAATATGATGAGTGGACACGACTGGACACATGCTGCGCGACGGTGACCGATCTCGGCGCAGATGACGAGGTCGTGATAAATATGCGGCGGACGTTGAGATGGACGTGCGCTAGTTCTAGTCAGTGCAGAAACAAGGTTAAGCTTGATAAGGAGTATCAAGAATACCTAAAGCCTAGACTTTTCCTTAACGAGGCTATCCTTACTCAACGAAACTATCAAGGGGACACGCGCGCACGAGTTTAAACCATGAATGTAGTACAAGGCTTGTGTAAAGTGAACCAATTAGAAAATCACATCTTCGTCCTTCTCTTCCAAAAGATTCGTTGGTGCTGTCGAACCGTCCCCGGTGTCTTCTTCAGCTGCTTTACTGTCCTGTAGTTTCTTAGCTTCTGCAGTTGCCGCGTCCCGCTTCTTTTTGCCTTGAACTTTCTTCAGCCTACGAGATCATCACTCGGATTAACTTCAAGCTTGCATTCATGAGAATTGACATCCTACCTGAAGAACTCCTCTCTGTCCATCTCATCGAGCTCGCTCATGACATACTTGATGGTATTCTCCAGCTTGGGGATGACGACGTGCTCGATGGCGTTCACTCTCCGGTTCGTTGCTTTAATAACTTCGTCCAGGATCGTAAAGGCCGTTTGTAAAGAGGCAAGCTCAACCAAAGTTTCAACGGCCTTGGCGTAGACCTCTTTTGATTTCTGAATTTGTTGACCACCTCGTCCGAGACCCGTCAAATTAAAGTCTAAGGATTGATGTGTTATCAGTGAGTCCCGGACTGGGACGATAAGGCAAGACCTGCATAAAAACATCATGCTTACCGCTTCCACTTGGATCCCGATCCACTTCAAAGGCGGGCAACAGCACACCAGATACGTTGTCTTGCTTGGCCTTGACTTTGAACGACGCGGTTTTGACAGATTCTTGAACCTGATACGAAATGTCACCGGTCGCATAGGTGACTTCTGCTAGGGAGAAAGATGCAAGCTGCATCACTCGTCCCATTTTTCTCTTGGCCTTGTATATCGCAGGTATTGTGCGTACAGGGGTTACGAGCAACATAAGGTAAGCGTCCTGGGCTGAGAATCAAGAGGTTGAAAGGCTCTTACCTCGTCCACTTTCTTCAAGATTGATCTGAATCTCGTGGTAAGAGCATCTCGCTTCTTTGCCAACAGCGAGTGACCGGTCTGAGCACCCTTTAACCTCAACTTGGTGTTGGTCAGGGCCATTCGCGTCGGGAAAATCGCTTCTCGCGGTCCAGTTCCAGACATATTGGACTCTGATTATGGTCTTGATGTGATGCCCAGGTTGGTATTTTTGGTAATTCAGAGAGAGGAGGTATGCACCAGATTCCGGGCGCAGGGGCTAATCGGCGGTCGAATCTGGAACCGGACACACCATAGTTCCCGCGCCTCATTTCCAATCCCAATAAGGAAGGCGGCAAGGTCCGACGCGCCTCGCTCCCTTCAACCAACCTCCCGTCAACCACTTACTACAATGGCCTCTCCATTCCTCAGACACATCAATAAGGAAAGCGAGTTGAATCAACTCTTAGATACCAAACCTGTCGTTGTCATCGACTTCCACGCTACGTGAGTCCTCGCAGTGACTTGGTGTTTTCGCTTACTCATTGACACCAACCTGCAACCTCCCTCGTATTATTTCGATAGCTGGTGCGGCCCATGCCAGTAAGAAGATATGGATGGCTTTATTATTCGAGCGATGCGTTCTTAATTTTATGGTCTTATAGCACGATTGCCCCGGTATATTCCCAGCTGGCGGATGAGGTGTGTATTTCGTCCCATATCGCGTCGACACATAGCTAAAGCAACTGCGAAATCCCCACGGACAGTTCAAGACAGTGACTTTCACCAAAGTCGATGTAGACAAATTGCAACCAGTCGCGAAGAAATACAATGTACATGATCTTTGGCAATAAACCAGAGCCTCCGCTGACTTACACCTTGTAGGTCTCGGCCATGCCCACGTTCGTGGTTATCAAGGACAAGAAGGTAGTCGGCGAGCTCAAAGGAGCTGATCCCCGAGGTCTTCGAGCTCTCGTTGTGAAACACGCACCCAAGCCTAGCGAAAGTAGCGAAGCATCGGGCTCGGGAGAGTCGGGGCCAGCACCATCTGATGTACGAGTCCCACCCTACCCGTCGCGGG
This sequence comes from Tulasnella sp. 424, assembly GCA_019633425.1. NCBI lineage: Eukaryota > Fungi > Basidiomycota > Agaricomycetes > Cantharellales > Tulasnellaceae > Tulasnella > Tulasnella sp. 424. The sequence goes on along the minus strand of WSUB01000011.1, from coordinate 251,942 downwards.
GCGATGCTAACGAGCAACACCAATTACAGGTGTCACTCCTCGAGTACCTCGATCTCACACAAGTCAATTGTCTGAACGAGAATCCGGAGCATACCTTGAAGTCCATCATCGAGAGCCGACTTCGAAATTCCGGTCCGGCCTATCTAGAGAGCGACGCAGACGAGCAGCTTCTGCTGACCATTCCTGTGCGTTTACTGATGTATGAGTGGGGGTGCTAGCTGACTCACGTCGATTGTAGTTCAATCAAGTCGTTCGAATTCGGTCGATCGTCATCCACACCAAGGATGCTCAACAAGGACCCAAGGACATCAAGCTCGACATCAACAAACCTGCCCTTGGATTCGATGATATCGAAGATGCGAAGGAGCCCGCCGTTGTGCAGGAGATTACTGTGCCAGAGGACTTTGTCGCAGAAGGAAAGCACATCCACCTTCGATTCGTTCGCCTTCAGCGAGTCAACTCGCTCCATGTAAGTCGGTTTTCCGGTTCTGACCGGCAATTTGACATTAAGGGTCGTTACTTTCTGTTGCAGATATTCGTAAGCTCAAACCACGGAGGTCTCGACGAGACACGAATTGATGCAATCGATGTTTACGGTCAACCTGTTGCGTGAGTGTCGCCGATTCTCAATCTGCCAATGCCTTCCTTCTGAAGCACCAATGTTCCATTTCCATAGGACCCCTTCGCTGGCGGGTTTGAAGAAGACAGAAGACGACTAAAGGCATGTGCATCGACAACGGAGGGGAGGACTACTGTACTTGTGTCGCCCATCTAAGAAACATCCAAGTACATATTGAAACGACGTCGATCCTCTTCTGAACCCTGGAAAATCCAATTGATAGTCTTGACCTCGCTGAATCCCTCTTCAATCGTCGGTGGTTGGAAGGCATTTTGATACTGAGTGAACACGCCATACCCTAACATTTCGCGTGTGGCCTGCATCGAAGACGTGAGTGTCGGGGGCCACAGAGAGAGATCCTTTTCCGGAACGGACCTCATTGGCTTTGACATCATCTGATAAGAAGTGTGCCCGGTAAAGGTTGATATGCCATGCAAGATCCAAAGTGACGTTCCACACGAATGCACTGAAGGAAGTAGGATGTTAAATGTCTTGAAGGGGACAGCGAGGGCTTGGGACCTACCGTATTGACACGTTGCGTTCTCGAGCGATTTTATGATAGTCAGCTCGCGTGGCAAGATCTCGGTTCGTATTGTCTACGCAATCGGGCGTGTTCAGGAATAATTCGAACGGCAAAGCAGATGATCAAAATGTTCCACATACCCACAACGCAGCTCTGGCCGTTAGCTATTGCCTCGCGCACCGCAGCCAGGCACTTCGGCTTGGTCTTGAGGGTATCTTGATTCACGTGAACATATCCAGCGGGAGCAAAGTGCCGTTTATAGAAAGAAGTCTTTCCAGCTGCTGGATAGCCCACAAACAGGACAATCTCGGGTTTGATCGGATTCGCAGGAATAAGCGGTGTCGATGTTGGAGTGAACAAGGGGGCTAATTCGAAGACGCCGCATTTGATTAGGTTTAAAAATACTCGCTGGAGAAAAGAAACTTGCCTTCGGGATCAGAGGGCAGTGATGAAGGATGGAACCCTCGTGGCTTGAATGCTTTGGGAGGCTTGTTCAGGAAGAACTCCTAGTAGGTCGAATTGCTGTAAGTGTGGGTGCAGGAGCGTCTCTCGGGACTCGACCCACCTCTGGTGTAAGGAAGGGGATCCCAATATTTTGAGCGTAGAGGCGATCTGTTATATTGTGGTCCCCATCTCGCCCTGCAGCATCGCCAACATAGTAAGACTTGTTTAAGTCTAACGGAAGAAGGTCAGTTCAACCTTGAAGTTATAAACGGAAAGGACACGGGAAACTTGCCAATCTCGATTCCCTCACTCTTGAACAACTTCTCCAGCTCGAACCAAGTCGCAGGAATTGGTTTGCGATATTGGTCCTTAGCGGTAGCAACAAACACGCGGAACGGCACGGTTGGGATCTTTGAGGCGAGAGACGAGTCGCTCGTCAGCGTTATCTCCCAAAATGGTCAAAGGCTGACTTACAGCCGACGCGATTAAAGGAAGCTTGTCGAAGAACTTCTTGAACCTTGGGAGCTTGGCACGCGCATCCACATCCTTGGCTTTCCCTTTTGGTGGTTCACCTAGTGCTTGGTTCGTCACGATGACAATTGCGTATCTGCACCATGTCGCTGGTCCTTAGCAATCGTGGGCATCGACGCCGTCGAGCAAGCGGCGCACCCTTCTTCATCCAGCTCTTTCAGCTTCTTAGGTATGACTGTCCCGTCAGTCCACCATTTCCAGTCTTCGTGATCCTTCGCAAATCTTGCACCCGACTTTGGCTTGATCAACGTTCCGTCCAAATCAAACGCGGCGACCTTTGCGGAACTTTTGGGCTGCAGATGGACCCCGTGGCGACAGGTGCCTCCCAGCCAGCCAAGCCATTGGATAGGGGAAGTCGCTCCTCCAGCTTTTGGAAGGAAGAAAGGGTGAACTGCAGGTATTGGGTTTCAGTATTCGTACCTCCTTCGGACCGCCAGAGTGAGAGGCTCACCGTTCGACGTCGAGGCCGATTCCGATTTAGCTGCCTTCCCGGGGCCCTTGGATGATCCTACAGGTTCGCTATCCTCCGCTCTTGCCCGCTTTGGGACACCACCGCTTGCCGAGGACGAGGCTGTCGCGGTCACCAATCCAGTCGTAAATGAAACCGGCGCGTTACGAGTGATCGAACCGCGTCCCACCTGCTGTCTTGCCATTGGGAGAAGAAGAGACTTTAGACTTGCTGGTTGACGCATTGCCTCTACTGCTTGACATTGCTCAAGGGGAGGGAAGACCTGGTGTGGTTGCTGAGCGCCGAAGACGCGTTGTTTGTCGATCGTACGAGGGGAGAGCGCTAATATTCCGGTCTAGACGGCGGCAATGTGCGAGAAGCCGCAGACCATGTTCGAAACAACGATGCTATCATCCCTGGCTACAATGTCATTATGATTCGATCGCTGAGAGAACTACTGTACTCGTATTCAAATATGTCGCGGTCATTTCGCGCCGCGTGTTCGGATTCCAGACATTCTCGCCTTGTGTGTTTGTCGACCCGCGTGACGTCCCTACTTCACCACCCAGCCAACTTCGGCACGATGGTATTCAGCCAAACAGTTTCACAGCACAGTAAACCAGTGAGTAGAACGCGTTCCGATGGTGAGACACGCAGTCATCTTGCACAGTAGGTTCTGGTGGCTAGCACACACGATGGCAAGAATACATTCTATAACGCCCCGATATTTGGTCCCGGAATTAACCTTGAATACTCACAGTCCGAAACATCGCGAATACTCTTCGGGGTGTCAATTTTTCTAATGTAAGTGTTGTGTATTTTATACTCGAGACACCTTTGACGAGGTCCTTTTCTAGTCCCAGAGAGCTACCTTCAACATTCTTGAGCCTGGCCTGAGCATAGTCGTTGAAGATTCGAGAACCTTACTTGGTAAGTATTACAACTTCTACAAGGAATCTGCGATGCTTATTCTCTAGATTACTCACTCGATTTCATCAGCACGAGCTATTCTCCCAAAGCAAATGTTCGACACTTACGAGTTCAACCCCCCTCTGGGTACCGAAAACGGCGTTACTTTTGAGATCGACCTCGCGGCTTTACTTACCGTACTTGATATATTCGGCGCCGTTGGGTCCATGCCAAGCTCATTCGGTACTGGAGCCGCTGGTGCGCGTGGCCGGGGTCGGGGAAAATGGGGGGCGAGCGGAGAAGAGGGAGAATTTGGAGACTTCAATACAAGTAGCGCTGGCATCGAACGGTTTTTTTTACCGAGTGAGAAGGGCGGAAAACTGACAGGGATGAGGATGATGTATGAAGGGGAAGGTTATCCGATATCACTCACCTTGTAAGTCTATGCGTCTTTGGCACGGACCTCCTGCTGAGATTTGGTTGATCCAGGTCAGAAGATGCTTCCGGTCCGACGACGACTTGCAAACTGAATACCATGGAACCAGAGCCTCACATGGAGCTAGATTTTAACGATGAAGACAAGTACACCTATCTTCGAGCCTAATATCTCATGTCCTTTCTAACCCTCCGATCTAGGCTAATTAAGATTATCATGAAGGTTTGACAAAGCGGTAGCTCCAGGGCTGCCAGTCGCTAATAGGGGAGAACCCTCAGTCATCTTGGCTTTCTGAAGCGCTTTCCGAACTGGATAGCTCAACTGAAAAGCTCGCCATCATCTGTGCGCCCCCAACGGAACAGTTACCCATCACATCAACAGGCAATAGCAGTCAGGCCCCTCGACCGGTTGAACGGAGGACGTCCAGTGCAAGAGACGTCGGCGCCCAACCTTCCTTCCGTTTGCTCGGCATAAGTGCATACGGGAGCACGGAACTTGATTTCCCCAACGATCGAGAGGTGCTTCAATCATTCGAATGCGAAGAGTTCACTCAGTTCACGTAAGGTGCCTTTCAGCCTGCCTGCTTCGTTCTGCGGTATTGATCCTTTCGGCTCTTAGGTATCGCTTCACCCATATCGCCAAAATACAAAAGGCTCTGCAAGGGTCTATCCGAACCTCGCTACGAATGGATGAAAGCGGCGTTCTCAGCTTTCAGTTCCAAATGCCCACCGTCGTTAGTGACGGAAAGCAGTCGAACCCTTTTATCGAGTTTACGGTACGCTACGTTCTTTTTTTTTTCTATGTTTCTGTCGTGAGCTGACGTCTACATAAGTGTCTGGCTTTGAGTGATGACGATTGAATGGACATATTGTGAAACTGCCCTCAACCTCCCCAAGCCCTGACATAAACTAATCCAGCCACATCAATACGTGCTAGCACAGCACAATCCCACCATCTCCATTACTCGCCGGCCCCAAAGCCAAGGCTAATGATGAATTGTTCCCTTCCTTTCCGCTTCATCTCTTCAATTGCCTCGCCAACCTTCGTGACTTCCCCCCACTCTTGATGGGGAGAGCTCGTGTTTGTACCAGGAAGGGGTTCTTCAAACCGCACTCGCAACGCCAGCCACTGCATCTGCTTGACCCTCTGAACGAATTCTTCAACTTCGTCCTTCGTTCCCTCTACATAGATGATACCAGGGTAGCCAACCTTGGCGAATCCATTTAGGTTGAGCTCTTGCGACCACTTGAGCAGCGACTTCCTCTTTTGGGGAGATATGAGGTGGTGAGATGAAAGCAAGGCGTGGAACGGCACAGAAGGAAGAGTGTTGGCCTCATTCAAGACCGGGGTATTCTCTGCATGTGGTTCAAGTTCGCCCTGACTGGCTTCTTCTGATATCAAGGGGAGCGCGTAGTCGCAAAGCAGCAGGTATACGACATTGCTTAGGGTGTGTTAGCCAGGCTAGAAAGTAAGAATACGTTCAAGCAACCGGTACGCACGCTTCTTCATGTTCAATAAGGTCCTTAAGCCGTTCCTTCAGCCTCTTGTCCCATAGCTCCTGCCTCTGTCGGGATATTGTTTCGCCATGGATTGAAACCCGCCAATCTTCCGGAGTCTCTGGATACGTTTCTCCAAGCGTAACGCTAATTGATATGGAGTGCGCCGTTACGGTGAATGTCACAGGAGCTTGAGAAACCCCTAGTGATTCTTCTGGCACTGCGCCCGTGTGCGAGAACGTCTCAAGAACTTTGGAGTATTTCAAACCTTGGAGGTCTGTGTGACCCGAATCATCGACCTCCCCCTCGCCTTCGAAGACCATCGACTCTCCAGGGAGTAAAGAGGACTTGATGAGGAGGAGTTCTTCGAGTTGGTTGGAGATGGTCATAGCGAGGAACATCGTTTAACCCGCGATGGGAAGGTGTGTGAACGTGCGGATGACATAAACATATACAAGCTCCAGAAAATCTGATTCAAGACCACACCCTACGACTCCCCGATCTCTGCCCACCGCTGACCTTCAGCGAACTACACAGTTTAGCCTTTGAGGAAGACTGAAATTCCGTTGGCAAGATGTCGAGCGCTCCCCAAGATGAAGCTGAGCAGAACATTGCGGTGAGCTGGACACGCCCACTCTCACCAATTTGACCCCTGACGCTAATAATGGCCCTTCCGCTCTATAGATGTGGAAGGTCAGCGCTCCGTAGAGCCCAAGGTGAACCATATAACTCATCACTGTGTTCATTTTGCGATTTTCAGGTCAAGAAATTGATCAAGAGCTTAAATGCGGCTCGAGGGTGAGTGGCGTCTCGGTCCCGCATTGACCCACCCGCTCTGACTGTGAACCTCCACCGTAGAGCCGGCACCTCTATGATCAGTCTGATCATTCCTCCGAGGGCCCAGATCTCTCAGATCCAAAACATGTTGACACAGGAATACGGCACCGCGTCCAACATCAAGTCGCGTGTCAACCGCCTGTCTGTCTTGGCCGCCATCACGAGTACCCAGCAACGTCTCAAGTTATACAACCGCGTTCCTCCGAACGGACTGGTCCTTTTCGTTGGAACTATTCTCACAGACGAAGGGAAGGAAAAGAAAGTCTCCTTCGATTTCGAACCTCACAAGCCCATTAATACGTACGTGCGCTGTGGCCTTTTTTTCTTTCTTAGAAATCCTCACGTGTTCACGCGTTCTTTTCTAGGTCTCTCTACCTTTGCGACAACAAGTTCCATACCGAAGCTTTGGAAGAACTTCTCGAGTCAGATGCCAAGTTCGGCTTCATCGTCATGGACGGTAACGGTTCCCTTTTCGGTACTCTCGCCGGAAACACGCGCGAAGTCATCCACAAGTTCACCGTCGATCTTCCGAAGAAGCACGGTCGTGGTGGTCAGTCCGCGCTTCGTTTCGCCCGTCTTCGTGACGAGAAGCGCCACAACTACGTGCGCAAAGTTGGAGAACTCGCTGTCCAGCATTTCATCGCTGGCGACAAGGTCAACGTCGCTGGGCTCGTCCTCGCTGGTTCTGCCGACTTCAAGACGGAACTCAGTCAGAGTGACCTCTTCGACCAGCGTCTTCAAGCCAAGATCATCAAGGTCGTCGACGTCTCTTACGGTGGAGAGAACGGGTTCAATCAGGTATCTCGTTCATTGTGGAACCTGCTGGGCTGGGCTGAAATGAGGCGACATAGGCTATTGACCTCGCAGCGGAGTCTCTCGCCAATGTCAAATTCGTCCAAGAGAAGAAGCTGATCGAGAAGTACTTCGATGAGATCAACCAGGACAGTGGGAAGTACTGCTTCGGCATTGATGACACCCTCAAGGCTTTGGAAATGGGTGCCGTCGAAACCCTCATCGTCTGGGAGAACTTGCCGCATATGCGCTACGTTCTTCGCAACGCTGCCGGAGGTGAGATGTTCTAGATTCTCTGTGATGCTCGTTGTGTCGAGACTCACTCGTGGCTTCTGGTACGGCTCAGAGGAAATCATCATTTATGGCAACAAGGAGAACGAAAAGGACAAGGAAAAGTTCATGGACAAGTCTACAGGTCAAGAGATGGAACAAGCTGCTGAGGCTCAAAGCTTGCTCGAATGGTTCGCTGAGCGTTACCGCGATTTCGGTGCGAAGCTGGAGGTACGTACATTCCACATCTCGGATCCTCCATCCAACTCAATACCCGACCACCGCTCAACTCCTTCCTCTCTACCATTTAGTTCGTCACCAACCGCAGTCAAGAAGGTTCCCAATTCGTCAAAGGCTTTGGTGGCATCGGCGGCATCCTGCGCTACAAAGTCGACCTGTCCAACTTGGCCGGCGCCGACGAGGACGATGACGAGTTCTATGACACCGACGACGAGCCTATGTGACTATCGTGTGGGCGCGTGTCGCCATCCCACCTTGCTGCGCGTCCGGTCGAGGTGAGGAGGCTGAGTACCGAGGGAGGCGGAGTGAGACCGGACGTGCTGGCGTTTGTTGGAGGAGTGAAGAGGACGAAGGACGTTGTCGGAAGTGTGGGTGAGGAGGATACCAGAATTACTCAAGGAACGATGGAAAGCGCGACGCTGACTTGTCAGATGTGCGTATTGGAACCGAACTCATGCGCCGCGCCCTCGACTGACACAAGCTTCCATCCTAGGCCACTCGGCATGGCTGTTACTTACTTCTCCAGCTCATGCCAAGTCAGCGGTTAAACGAAACACATTGCTTTTTACGTTGTGGATTCGATCGAATAAATGAATGATATCTGTTTGTTGCAATCTCTACCAAACGGATCGGGGTCTTGAATAATGATAAACACCAGCGCAGCACTTAATCGAAACGGGGTCCGATTCTACTATACGTACACACACATGTGGTAGTCAAAAAAAAAAAAGGTGAAGCAAGCAACCGAAAGAAAAAAGTCGAGCAGCACAAGAATAAGTAAGAGTAAAAGCGGTGAGCACAAAAGGGGTGGGCGGTTGTCGGCATCGGGTGAAGGCAAGGGTGACGAGGAGAAGAATGTGTGCGATGGAAGAAGAAAAGGAACAGTCCGTTCTGCTGCTAAGGCGCATAGCGGCAATAGATGTTGGGTTGTGGTCGTAGTCGGAATGTTGGTAAAAGGGAGGCGAATGGAAGAGCGGTGGGGGAAGGGTAAGAAGGGTGCTGAAAATAAACAGATCGAGGTAGAGTTGAGGTGATTGTCGACAAAAGGATTTTGTAATGTATGATACAGATGCGAAGGGGTCTGAGGAAGTAATGAAGAGAGGTGGACAAAGGGTAAACGTGACGTCGGGCGGTGCGAGGCGATGTGGAGGATCGATTAAACGTGGCTGGAAGGATGTCGTGCTAGGTGAACGACGTTGTTGGTGCCGTTTAAAGCGACGGTGCAACCCGAGTTTCCTCATCGCACACCCCACCTACGCCAACAATCCCCCAACAGATACCCCCGCCCTCGGCACCCAACACGTGTCGTTCTTCCTTCACTTGCAAGAATGCCACTTAAGGCTTCTTGAACTCCAGCAAGACGGTGTAGATGGTATTGAAGGCGGTGTAGATCTCTTCTCGGACCTGAGTGGCAGGTAGTCGAGGTTGCAGAGGTAGCAACGGGCAGAATATGCAAAGCAAAAGAGAGCTAGAGTGTAAGCGCACGGCTCACAAGACGCACACAAAAAGGGAGGTAGAAAGGACGACGGCAGTAGAGGATAGGGAGCGAAAGGGCGATCAAGGCGGTTCAAGCAAAGGAATGTATATTACCTTGGCGCCCGTCAACACGATTTTGCCCGACACGAAGATTAGGAGTACAACCTTGGGCTTCAACATCCTGTAGATGAGGCCAGGGAACAACTAGTGACGGCAGAGCACCAAGCAGCGGCAAGAAAAGGGGAAAAAAGGGTAAAGTGACGTTCAGCATACAATGAACCACCCATCGTCATCGACGACATTGGTAAGGTTCACGACGCTTACCTCCGGCTCGTACGAGCTGAACTGTCCGTGCGAGTATGCGAGTCCCTCCAACCTAATGGGGAACTTGACGTCGCAACTGCCGACAATGTTCTGGATCTTGAATTCAGAGAACTTGGCATCGAAGCCGAGCTTCTGGACGATACGCGCATACTTGCGAGACGCGAGGCGAGAGTCGTCTTCAGACTTGGCACCGGTGACGACCATCTTGCCGGATGCAAAGATCAAGGCAGTGGTCTTGGGGTCACGAATACGCATGATGACTGCGGCGAAACGCTGTGTTAGGGAATCAAGTCGAGTCAGCGTCATGCGTAGGCGAGCGCAGCGGCGACGACAGCGACGAACGAACCTTTGGATTATACTCGGCATTACGAGCATGCAAAGCGATCGTCTTGAGATCCAGTCGACAGTCGAGGTTGACAGTGGCGACGATGTTTCTATTGGTGGAAGAAGGGCGCGATATTAGCTCAGTTCACGTTGCAATTTTTCGGGTGGGTGGACTCACTGTAATGTTGGCACAATGCCCTCCACAGCAGTGATATGCTGTTGCTCCAACGTCAGTCCCTGCTTCTCCACCGCACCGCTACCGCTGGCGCCTGGGGTGCTCGCAGCGGGGGCGACGACGGTAGTCGGGCTTCCACTTGAGCTTGCGCCAGGCGTGGACAAGGCGTACTGAGGCTGCTGCTGCTGTTGCTGCTGGCCGAGATTGTACGCGTTGCGGTTGTGCGGAGGGACGGTGGGGATGGCGACGGACATGATGTGGGGAGAGCGAGTGTTGGTATTACTTTTGGTTGAGTGTGTTGTTGTCGTCGACGGTGGATGACAGCGGGTGCGTTGTTTGTTTGTTAGGATGGCAAATCGCAGGGGGGAATTCAGAGGGGGGTTTTGAAAACGATGTCTACACGGCCGGGCTTATATACCCCTTCGGCTCTAAACCCGCGGACCCCGGACACCACATAAACAAACCCCTTTGTCCCAACCGGGGCCGGTAAGATCCGACACCGCATTTTGGCATTCACCGCTAACTACACTACACTCGATGCTACTACCAACTAACTAAGACTCTTGAGCGTTGTGGATGATGTCGTGGCGAGTGTGGTGGTCGTTGTCGCGTGTGGTGTGAAAAAAGGAAGAAGAAGAAAAAACTTTGACTTTGGCGCGCCGGGGGCCGGTTAGCCGAAACTTCCCGGGTGGTGACCGCGCAGCCCCACCCTAAAGCCTCCCTTCTTTTGATATTACGATTGAGTCACCTTTAGCGACACCCCTGAGCCCCCATCAGTTCGATCGATACAAGACCCTCCCGCAAGATAAATTGATCCTCTTGACGACAAGATAACACGCGCAGGCCTTGGCTTCTTTTTCTCTCATCCCCCATCGATTGTGCAAGGGGAAAGTCGCGAAGACACAGCTACCGACGCTTGAGGGGGGTGAAGCGTGTCAGAGAACGTTCTGGAAGGAAGGAGGGGTCTCTTGTTCGATCCCCGTTCGTGCGGTGTGACGTTAATGACGGGTCGCTGTGTGGTTCTGACACGTCATCCCGCGCCTCCCACACTACGCCCCGCTAGGCTGAACGTACGAGCGTAGGTAATGAATGATGGGATGGGATCAAAAGAGAGAGGACAGAGACATGTAAATGTTGTCTTGGGTGCGTTTATATACGTCCCAGTCGTCGGTGTGTTTACGTGTGTCGTCCGCGGGGGTACTTTGAGTTGAGAGCGAGGTGGTGGTGGAAAAGAAAAAAAGAGAGGGAGGGGAGTGTCGTCGACGAAATGTTTGGGAGGGACACGCTCACACGGCCCACCAACAGTTCGATGTCAAACATAGCTTGTTCGGCACCGTCGGCCTGGGACCTTTGTTTTCTGTGAAGAATGCTTCCGCCTCTCTTTCAGGAATCAACCGCACTTCCCGCTCAGCACACTCTATTTCATCTCAGGTGAATCGCACACCGGCCTCGCCAGACACGACGTGACGGCGGGATCCGGAAGTGGGCATGGGCGCTTTCATTACGCATCCCCCTCCCACACCTAGGAGTGGGACCCCAGACGTCGACAGTCGTTCTCAAACTCAACTCCCAGTTTCACCAACTCCACAAAAACCTTGCCCCGAGGGATTACAATTCTCAAACCAGGACTGTAAAAGCTGGGCGCGAGGGAGCGAACTGGACAGTCGGGGCGCCGCTAGATTCCCAATCCTGCCAACTCTATACTGTGGCACCAAAGTAAAGATTAAGTCCCAATCACGCCAACGTTCTCCGTGCGGAGATATCAACGGTCGAAAAGTAAAGATTAAGCAAGGAATGGTCTAAAAAAGTCTAAATGAGGCCGTCAAGATAACTCGATGATGATGAAGACTGCTTGGGCAACGCGGCTGGGGGGACCGCCGTCGACGCTGCCGACTTTGGCGTTTTGATATAGTCTCCCAAAATCGAATCAAAGGTGTGCTCTGTGAAAGAAGGTTTTGCAATCGTCAGCGATTCCGTATTTCATGGATCCACAGACATTGCGAAAACCAACCTTGCGTTGGGAGAGCGGCTGGCTTAACCTGCTTCTCCAACCCAGCCATAATCGCTCTCCTCACTTCATCCGCCGTCCAGCTCTTCTTAACCTCCTCGACCTTCTTTTCACCACCACCGACCTTCTTCTCAAGCCCAACTGTACCCAACAGCTGTTCCAGTTTGGGAGGCGTGAACGTCCCCATCGGACCTCTAGCCAATCCCAAGTGCGCCAAGACGTCGCCCTTGGTCAACATCCCGCGAATACCGGTTCCTTTGATCCCGAGGCTGTCGACATCGGTGGACAGGTTGTGCTCTTGCAGCAAACGAAGGACGGAGGGGAAGATGGGGTGCTTGGAATGAGGGTGGTAGGGTCCTTGATGTTCGGGAGCACGAGCAGCAGCGGGTTCCGACTTGGGCGTTGATGAAGAAGGTTGGGACGTCGATGGAGGTGGCGAGGAAGATTGCTGAGACTCGGATGGTGCAGCCGAAGCGCCATCTTCTTTCGGTACTTCGAGGTTGGAGATGTCGTCGCCTTCTTCAGCTAACAGAGCGATGACCTTGCCAACCGGGACGCCTTTGGCACCGTCTGAAACCTAACGCGCGCAAGGTCATTGGCCTGAATGTCAGTCCTACTTCAATCCTGACTTCCAGAAACAAGACCTACAATGATCTTCCCCATGATGCCGTCATCCTGGGCTTCGACGTCCATAGTTGCCTTGTCCGTTTCCTAAACACCCCGCCACCCATCCAAGACGAACCCCAAACCAAAAATCAGTCCCCTTTCCCTCCAAGCACCCGCTGACCCAGCAGCTCCAAGGCCATCTGCAAGAGTGACCGACGTACGATTTCCAAAAGGATCTCCCCAGTTTCAAAGCTCTCCCCTTCCTTCTTCTTCCACTTGGCGATCCCACCCTCCGTCATCGTCGGCGACATGGCAGGCATCTTGAATGGAGTCACGGCATGTCGACGAGCGGAGGTGTGTAGCAAAGCTGTCGACCGTTCACCCCAAAGTTTTGGCACACACGCGCGAAACAAACACCGTCAGCGTTTCGTGTTTTAACAAAGCCAAGATGCTCCAGCATACCTCTAGTAGCTTGCCTTGGTGCAAGTGCAATTCGACATAATGGAGATGCCATCTCTTGCCGTTTTTAAAAAAAGAAAAGTAGGTGCGTCGAGTCTCAGGTCGGGTGAGATTGGAATTTCCTCTCCGCGGATTCAGGGTCCAACGTTGGGTTATGTCATCAATCGCCGCTCAAGTCCGATACGTCTAACAGTCACTGTCAGTCAGACTTAGATCCGCGCGAAGCGAAGGTGCTGTAATTTCCTAAATGAAAACCGCACCGAGTTGCTTTCCCTCGAAGTGGAGTTCTCAACGTGAATATCAGACGTTCAGCTCTATGAAAAAACAAAAGCCACCCTTCACACTCCACGGTCAGCGGTCAGGACTACCGTCAGTCTCAGCTGGCAGCGGCGGCGGCACGCTTCGGTTAAGCCATGCAGCCACATTATATAGACCTGTCGCAGGTTAATTATGACGTCTGAGAACTTTGTTTGTATGTAAGCCCCCGGAGAAAATAGAGTCATATAAATCGTGCCCAAGAGTTCGCTTATAGCTCGCTGCCTTTCTCGAAAGTTTGTTCAGACATCCCCCCATATAATACTTTCCCTCCCGTCCAATCTTCCTCCTGCTGTCATTTTCCTCACTAGTCCAACCATGCAAAACTTACGCTCACGAGTTTATGGAGTTGCCGGATCACTCAGCTCGCTCGTCAGCCACCCACAAAGACCGGGGCTTTCGCCATCAACGTCATTGTCGCCAGCCTCGACCTCCGCCAGCTCCAGCACCGACGTTCTCCCCCCACCAGCCACTTCAATCTCGCCCGACCCTCGCGCCGTATGCGTCTACTGTGGTTCCTCGCCGGGTATCTCGCCAGAGTATCGAAAATCCGCTGAATGTACGTCCTTTTTCTGACTTTACACGTACATCGGGCGAAGTTTTTTTTTGACCCTCCGCGCGTACTTCGCCCTCCACTTGATACAGCACTCGGCTCCGCGCTCGCCTCTTCCTCGCGCACGATCGTCTACGGAGGCGGAGACCGCGGTCTCATGGGCATCGTCAGCAATTCCGTCATCGAAAATTCCGGCAAAGCCATTGGCATCATCCCGCGTTCGCTTGTTCTCGCGGGGGGCGAAGGCCGAGGTCCGGTCGAACGCCCCTCTCCCCAGACCGCCGTCGAACAGATCCAGCAAGGTGCTCGGACCGTAAAGAAAGACGTCTCGATCGTCAACAGCGGGAACATGCAAACCGTCGTCGTGAACAGCATGCACGAGCGCAAGCTGCAGATGGCTCGGATAGCTGGTGCTGGGTTCGTTGCGCTTCCGGGTGGGTTTGGGACGTACGAGGAGGTTTTGGAAGCGATTACGTGGAGCCAGATTGGGATTAATCAGAAACGTACGTGAAAAGAAAAAGTTCCGTCGCCCTCGCCTCGTTTCGCTAAATCGAGGTTTTTGCATTCTCGACATCACAGCGGTAATTATCCTCAACGTTAACGGATTTTACGAGCCTCTCCGTACTCTCATAGACGGAGCAATCAAAGAAGCCTTCATCCAAGAGAACGGACGGCGTCTTGTGACGTTCATCGACCCACCGCCAGGTGTCGCAGCCATAGATTTTGACTGGGGCAAAGCGGCCGTGGATGCGATCGACTTATGGAGCGGACCCGAGACTAGTTTGTTCACTTGGGACGAAAAGGGCAAATGGGGATCTACTTAAATGATCCTCATGTGTACGCCCACCTCTTGTAATATTACGACTATGACGATGGCACGACGATAATGTGATTGGGTTGCATGTTTTCAAATCGTGTCGTCCTAGGTCCCTCAGGGTGCGGGGCCTTTGTAGACCTTTAAAAAGGTATTATGTAAATGTTTTGGTTATAAGGTATATACAACATCCGGCACGTCCTATGTCTATAAGGAGCTGAGACCGACGGTGACAATAAAGCAACAAAAATATGCTAAGAGAGCGGGATTTCTCCAGGAAGTCGGAAGAAGCCAAACGAGGCACTGTCCGTGGTTCGCATCGTTCCGTACTGAGAGAATAGTTCAGAGCGGAGAAGACACTACCCGAGGGTGTCGCCACCCTCGAGCGGTTCGAACCATAGTCCGTCGAAATTCAAATAAGAAAGCAGTCGTCGGGAGTGAATGAAAAAGTGTCCTTCCACTCGGAGGCGGGTACTAGATTGTATGTCGCGATCGGATGGAGGTGGTCGAGTGCCGCGATCGAAGGACAGTCATCGGATGTTCCTCCTCCCCGGCGTTGTCGTTCTCCCGAACGGCTGTATAGCGATGAATTGGGTGTCGTTTACGCCAGAAGAAATATGCCAAGCCAGCCGCCGCGATGAGAAAGATGACTGCTATCATCGCAACGATGGCAGGCTTAACTTGACGGCGCACTGAACTTGTTTTACTTCCGGGAATAGTATACCTATTATTTAGGGGGGTAATTGGTTTAGACGCCATAATCCCTGTCTGAACCTGAAGGCGTCTCACTTCACGCTTTGGATCGACAAGGTACCATCCAGTTGTCCAGTCTGGAGGTTCGTCTCCCTTCCAACCAGCGTGGCGACGACCCTATGTTGCGCGAGATTCAGGCCCGATTTTTGGAATAGAACTGCATCGCATATCAATTGCGGATTTGCTCGGTCGAAATTTGTTATGTTTAACCCGTCTAAAGTGAAGTTAATGATGCCTCCTTTGGTGCCCAATGTGCCCACGATGGAAGTCCCGGTGCCCTGGGGTGTGGAAGAAATGCCCGTTATTCGACATTAAACACAATAGTTGGAACAAAGATGGATCATTCCGCGCTGTCTCTCGATTCGTTCAGACCCCTCTCTCGTGGTCGACCACTGCGAGAGAGCGGTGGGCGACGTGCGGCGAGATCCCCGAAAGGTCCCTTTGAGGTCGACTTACCGTAAACATGAAAGCCATATAATCTCCCAGCCTTGAAGTAATCCACTGAGGAGTATTACAACCGTCCGATGAAGGTTGTATAGCAACCCAACTCGTGCCCTTGTCCCCGCTGGATCCTGGGGAGTAGTATCTAAACGATTCATCCCAATCAAGGAACGCAGCGCAGATATCAAGATTCACTCCAGATTGCATTTCTAAGTCCGAGGAGAGAACTTACCCTATGCTTGGGTCTACTCCATCAACAACGATCGTCGTGTCCGCGACAACACCACCCAATATCGCCAGAGCCAACAAACCCAGATAGAAAACCCGCCGATTCCACATATTTGGATGACCTTTGTTTGTTCTTGACACTCTCAATTTCTCTATTCGACCTTATGTCTTCTTTTGGTCTGTAAAGGGCGAGGGGGGATGTCGTGGGATTGGAAGGATGAAGGATAGTAGTGCATGGGAGCACCTCCACTGGCACTTCTTGTGAGAAGGCAGTGCCCCAACACTTCCTCAGCCCTGATGTTACGACCCTGAAGATAACGCGATTACATTGTGATTCGGTTGCATGTCGTTTCGCTCTAAATTTTTCAGGGTGTAGCACACTTTGTGGACGCTGAAAAAAAATCTACAGGTGTTTTGCGTATAAGGCACGCAGTATATCCGATAGTTGGCACCCATGGTGTTCAGGATTTCGAGCAGATACCGGCGGTAACAATCAAGCGACATCCACATGAGTTCAGAGAATAGCATTTTTCAGTAAAGCAGAAGAAATTAACTAAAACACTGTCGGCGGTTCCGCATATTTCGGCATCAAAGAGAGGAATTTCGAGAACGGTGAGGCCACAACTCAGTTATTGCAGCGATGATAGGCGGAACGTGCACTGAACATTTTGCACTTCAGGCTTAGGGGATGGTATACCTATTATAATATGTAATTTGTTTAAACGTTATAATCCCTGTCTGCATTTGAAGGCGCCCTCACCTGATTTGTTGGATTGACAAAACACCATCCAATAGCCCAGTCTGGAGATTCGTCTCTCTTCCAACTAGCGTAGCGACGATCGTATGCTGTTGTAAAGTCATGCTCGAGTTTTTGAATATAACTTGATCGCATTTTAAGACTGAACTGGTTCGGTTGACGTTTGTAATGTTTAACCCGTCTATAGCGATGTTGATGATACCTCTTTTGACGCCCTCAGTGCCGACGATCCAAATCCCTGTACCCTGGTATGTGGCGAAAAACGCGCGTTATTCAGCGAAAGTCACGATAGGTGGAACGAAGATGGATCAACCCCCGCCGATACGCGCAAACCGCTCTTTCGTGGTCGACCACGGGGAATCGACGTGGGGCGGGACTCGGATCCCGGGACGGTCGCCTTGAGGTTGACTTACCGTAAACGTGAAGCTCATATAATCTCCCACCCTTGAAGTCAGCACCTGAGGAGTATCACAACTGTCCGGCGAAGGCCCTACAGGAGTCCAAGTCGCGCCGTTGTCCGCGTTGGTTCCTGTGATGTACCTAAACGATCCATTCCAATCAACGAACAGGGCTCAGAAGTCAAGATTCACTCCAGATCACATCACTAAGACCGAAGAAAGAAACTTACTGTATGCTTTGGTCTTGCACATCAACAACGATCGTCTTGTCGGCGACAACACTACTCAATATCGACAACACCGACAACCCAAGATAGAACGCCCGGTGGCTCCACATGGTTAGTTTGCTTTTTTTTGTTCTTGATACTCCCAGTTACTGCACTGGAGTTTTAGGATATTTGTGGCTCGTGGAACGACGGGGAGAGATGTCGCAGTTATGGGGGGAGATGAGAAGGAGGGTGGAAGGTGGATTGGAGCGACATTAGTACTTGCTGAGGGAAGGCAGTGATTCAGAGCCCCCTCACCCCTTGGCCCCGGTATGCGGTGTTCAGTAAAACCATAAATACAGAAGTGTGCTTGGCCGTCTAGCTTTGATTTGATCACATACGTCCGCGCGACGCCAAGACATCACAGCACTCAGCATTCCGCCCCCCTCGTGTTCAAGCCCCCACGAACAAGGGAAAGGGCTGCGCGATAATGCGATGCGAGGCTCTTGCCCGATTACATGAGGCACCCTCATGATTTGCACCTTTCGGCACCGATTGTTGAGAGAGGGAAAAGCTCGCCAAGAAGCCGAGGCCTCGGCATATCGTCACGTCTAGGACTTGAATCTTGTGATTGTCCCAAATCGTTCAAGTTCCTCTCCAGCAAACTTGACATTATCGCACCGAGTACGTAATGGTGGGTTAACCACTTTTAGCTGGTCCAGGAGGAGCGTACTGAATGCCTGGCTGTCTCCTTTTGTGGTGTTACGACCGCGACGGCGCTTGTGACGATGACGGGATCACAACGCGATCCGGGAGGATGTCTTCATGAGATCAATTCGTTCTAAATCACTCAGGGTTCAGTGAACTTTGTAGACGCCAAAAACATCATGCAGAAGTTGTACGTGTGCATGAGGTATGTAAGCAGAACATCGTGTGTTTAAGCTTAGGAGCGGACATCGACGGTGACAATCAACCAACACCGACGTAAGCTTAGAGAACACCGCTTTTCCAGAAAATATGAAGAAGATAACCGAGGCATTATCCGCGGTTTTGCGTATTTCGGCGCTGAGAGAAATTTGAGAGCCTTCCCATAACCACAATATCTCCATCCTTCCCGCTCTTCGCAGACATAGAAAGAAACAGAACCTCGGGTATATCTAATGAGAGTATCAATGACAAGAGAAGGCCGCCCAAGTATGTGGAGTTGGCAGGCCTCGTAAGGGTTTTAGTATGGCAAGAGAGATGGTAGCACCCGTCCGTTGGACCCGGTTCCAAAGGCCGACAATGGATCCTACTTACTCACCTTCCTCATGCTCCGACAATTATTTAATCTCATTCACCACACAAGATAGGAAATAAAAAATTCGCGATATATAGGAGAAATTGCTTGAGTGGTGCAAGAGTGAGCTTGGGTATTTTAGAAGAGAGACAGGATTCTATGATCAGTCTCCAACTTAGAAGGTAGCGCTGGGCCCCGATCACGACCCTCGGCAGAAGGGGTGGGAACTACGTTGCTTGGGTAGGACGCAGCAAAAGGACCCCAAAATCCTCAAAACGCATTCAAGTGCGAAACATTGGATATGGTCCTTTTATTGCTGTGAGGGGAGGATGGCACCACCAAAGCCGAACACCCGAAGGAAACATTTTGCCTCTGACGTTGTCTCCAGCTTCACTACTTCCCCAGCCCAACGTCACTCGCGTCATGCATCCTCTCCGTGCTCACTCGAGTTTTCGCTTGTACACCTCTCTCCTTGTGGGCTCGGCGAAGGAATGAGATGCTACTCCTAGTACCCGACATGAACCGGTAGTTATTTGTTGGGGTGCAGAGCCGGATTGAGAATGTTGTTGGTGAATGGGATGGCTGAACGTGCCTGGCAGAGTTCTGAGGTTGCCGGCGTCTTGGCAGTATACAGAAACACGTGACGCCAACAACAAACTATAGTCGCTTCCAACCTCGGGCATGGCCTCCGTGGACGGTCAAGCAATATTAATTGCTTCGAAGCTACGTAACATCTAAATGGAGGTGTAGCGAGCTATGTAATCGAGGAATGGGGGATTAACTTTGGTTGCACGTCATATACATTTCGCCCTCTCTCTTGGACTTAACTCTTGGGTAGCTTTTTTTTTTAGCTCAGGTAAATGTTTACATCTGGACATTTCCTATGACGTCGCTTTATTACTTGTCATTGTGCCGTCGACATCGTGTGACGTACCTTGATGTGCTGTTGTTCCAGTGGCGCCCCAAAACAGGCAGTCGATGACGAGCAACAATGTCCAAGGACAAGAAGGGTTGTCCCTGGACTGCCTTGGGACAAGATTAGAGGACTCGCCTATAAAAGGTCGCTCTAAATCTCGACTCTTGCTACCTCAGATGTCCCTTCCCTACTCGACCTCCTCCCCCTCTGGGAGGTTGTCTCTCTGTTGACTCACCCCTCGAGCCTCCCAACCCCCGTCATGTCATGCAAGACTTCCTTCAGCTTCTTGGCCGGCAATTTGGCTGCACCTATCACTACGCAATCACAGCCTCAACTGGTCCGGCTGAACCCCCCGGCCCGTAACACTTCTAGAGACTCTGACGACACCATCATCGCTGCTTCCGGCGAAGACGCAACCACTGCTAATTCTCGTAAAACACTAGTAAGGATGCCATATGATGGTACGGAACTGGTCGGCGTGAGTGAATTCGATAAGAATGTTGGGCTGGATGCTCACTTTGGTTGTTTCTAGGTTGGACCGAGTCGCACTCGCCTCCTCGCACCCAGCTCTCAATCTCTTGACTTCCACCCCAAACTTCGCAGCTCTATACTCTCTCCCATCATGTTCTTCAACATCTTCTCCACCTTCTCGGTCAAGGAGTCCACCAATGGGGCGACCAAGCCCGGCATGCAACCCAAGCCAGGCCAACCCACCGCGACGCGTAACAAGAAGCCTCCCGCACTCGGACGCGTCCTGAAAGCTTTGAAGCCCCCTATTTCCAAGACCCGGGTGAGTTTGCCACCATCATTCAAACATGTTTGAAACGATGCTGATGCTTTCGAGCCAGGCTGGAACGTTCCAAATTGCCAGCACATCTGGTTCCTCAAACGTAAGCATTCTCTCTTGTCCCGCTCCATTAGCTGGAATTAATTATCTCTGGAATATTTCTTGAATTTCAGTCACGTCCTTCAAGTTCTTCAGCCCGTCACCCTCTATTTCCCTCCCAGCCCATCGCAACCACTAGCTACCCCAGTCTTACAGACGACCCACGCTCTTCGTTGCAGTCCTCGGTTATCTTCACCATGAAAGTTCTCGCCATCATCGCTATTGTTCTTGCCTACGGACCCGTCATATTCGACCTCGCCGTGACCGGTCGAGCGGGTGGGGATGTACTGCTTCGCTTCGTTCCCCGACCCTCTCAGATTTTTCCCTCTTACAGTCATTCAACCCACTCGGACGTCCATCACCGACCCGGCCTTGTCGCATTTCTATACGTTACACATGGACAAGCCGAGCCCTGTCATTCCCCCAACCGGTTTGGTGGGTGCTGTGTTAACGGAGCCGTCGGGCCACAACAATCAGGGTAAGCTTTGCTTCATTTCCTCTTTCGGTGCAGCTTCTTCGATCGTCTTTTCTCGCTCTCTCCCGGCCATCACCACTGACTCTTTGCGTGCTCTTGATTGAAAAATTTCAATGTAGATTCGGCGGTTTCAATCTGGACCATATACCGCATCACCACCCACCGAACTCTCGCCAACATCGGCACCTTCGTCACCAGCTTCAATCGTCGTCGACTTGATCGGCAATGGCGCTGCATCCATGGCTGGTGGCGATTCAGCTCCGGAAGGGTTATCGAAGAAGCGCTTATTGTCTCCTTCTACTCCCTTCTGTTCCATGTTGTTCAACATCTTCCCAAGCGTCTCGACCTGCAAGCCCACGGCCCTTACCACCCCCCTCGAACAGCAGCCCTCAAAGCTAAGAGGAGCGATTCGAAGCGTTCTCAAAGCGCTTCATTTGCGTCGTTCGACGCCTGAGGTGATTTCGAATTCGTGGCTTGAGTGTCTCTGGTTCGCGTCCGACTAACTAGCACCCCTCCCCTCGTCGTTTTGCCGTTTGGCCGTTGTACTTGATAACCTGTAAGCGGTGCTGTTACCCGCAGCTGTAGTGCTACCGGTCTCCCTGTATTTCTTTCTCCCGTGCTGTACTCCTTTGCTGGATATTTATTCGCCGACTGATCCTAGTTCGTAACTTCACTCCGCCGCGCATTACGCTGGCCTGTCCCGTCTCCCGCACCCCTTTTTTATCCCACCAAGTTATCACCCACCCATTCCATTTCTTTATAAATCATGCTACCATGGAGCACGTTTCGTCATTGAATGTCATTCTCTAAATTTCCTTCTGGGCCCAAATGCAGGCGCGTATGCCTTGGTGGCTGTTTCTCCTGCCAGTGGTTTGTGAGTGGCTTGCGAGATGAAGTTCCCAAGAGAGGAGGAGTTGCTACTGGATTGCGCACGTCGAGGCTTGCTGTGAGAAGGCAATGCTTCAGTACCTTTGCCCTTGGCGATCTACAGCATTCAACGGAAGCCTACCTATATCCATCTGTATAGCTAACTTTGTCTTGGTCGCACGGAACGCGTGACGCCGAGGAGATCACAGAACTCAGCCTTGCGCTCCTTTGAGCCCAAATTACAGCGAGCAAAGACAGCGCAATGAAGGCGGTGTGCAAGGCCCTTGCACAATACGATGAGGCGCGGCTCATGGCTCTGTTCCTTTCGGCACCGATGGTCGAGAGAGGGCAAAGCTAGCCAAGAAGCTGCGGCTCAGCATGTCGTCACCTCCAGGACCCCGAGTCGAATCTCGTGACCTTCCCGAACCCTTCACACCAAGCCCGCACTGCACACCATTCAGCATACAACACCGCTTCCGAGGTCTCTAGTTCTGTAAACACCTCGGACTTTGGTATAGGTTTAGCGCTCTGACAGAAATGGATGGCCGAACATCAGGGGAGGACTGTGAACCGGAAGCTGACTCTCTCGCCGTCTGCGTGTACTGCGCAGCATCTCCAGGTGCTCAGCCTGAGTATCGCGTGGCCGCTGAATGTGAGACTCTTTCATGCAGACTTCTGATGATCCGGGTACTGTTAATTTGGGAGCCTCTTGACAGCCCTAGGGGAAGCCCTTGCCGCTTCAGGTCGTTCACTCGTCTACGGTGGAGGTAACCGCGGTCTGATGGGAATCGTATCAAACGCAGTAATTCAACATGGTGGGAGCGTTACTGCTGTTGCCTTGCGTGCCATGGTCTTGGTCGGAGGAGAAGGGCACGGACCTGTCGAACGAGGAAACGTCGTAGGGTTATCGTCTGACCCAGTTCCTGCTGTGAACGAGGGAAACCACAAGTCGATTGTCGTTGAAAGTATACATCAGAGGAAAATCCTCATGGCTAGACTCGCTGGTGGGGGGTTCGTTGGATTACCTGGAGGTGCGGTCCAAAGTCGTGGTACCGGGATCGCGTACAACTCATCGCTCGTCTTCATTCGCAGGCTTCGGTACATTCGAAGAAGTACTCGGTGCAATTACGTGGAACAAACTAGGTATTCACAAAAAGCGTAAGTTCCCTCATAGAAGGTGAAGGATGCTTCATTCGAGGTCTTTCACATCCTTTTCGTAGCGGTTGTGCTCCTGAACGTCAACGGCTTTTATGAGCCATTACGAGCTCTAATCGAGGGGGCTATTAAGGAGACATTCATCCAAGAGAAGAACCGTCATCTCGTAACTTTTGTCCAGCCACCAGACGGGGTGTCGGCGGCCGAGTTTGACTGGGGAAAAGCTGCTATCGAGGCACTAGACGCATGGAAAATGCCCTCAGATGCTGGTCCCTTTGTCTGGGACGAGAAGAATAAGTGGTCATTGACGTAATTAATAACCGATCACGGAGATAAACATCCAATAGCAAGTCGATGTAATGATAGAACATGTCATGTCGTGAAATTCGTGTCAAATACATAGGAACACATTACCCGGGTGCCCCTCTGAGGCTAATACCTCTCTTCATTAGCCCTTCAAGACGACGTGATCTCGGCAGCTGCTTGCGATGGAACGCTTTGAACCCCCAACCTTTGGTTCAAGAAGTTGATCTCCACCAGGAGCGGGATCATACCATCAGGGGAATCATAGTAGTCCATTAGGAGCCACCCACTGATCCTGGTCAACCGAGGATCCGGTGGAGCTTGTTCTGCCACCTTCACTTCCCCACTCTTCGACTGGTCGCTCGGCCCTGCGTTCGTCTCGGCACTTGGGGCCCCCTTTTTCTGCTTATTCGCATCGACCTTTGGCTGGGATAGGCTCAAGGGAGCTAACGTCGCTGTGCTGGGATTTCCCGAGCTCAGGATGTCTGTTGCCCATTGGGAAATCCGGGCGTTAACGCCAATCTGGAAGATGCCGATTCCAAGAGCGACCGCGGATGGGAGAGCCAAAGGGATGGACGAAGCCGAAGAGAATGACATGGGGAGGATATGGTGCGACTGTGACGTTGGGTCGCTTGGGTCGGGCCGAGTAATGAGCGTTGATGTGGCAAGGGCAAACTTTTGAGGTGCTTTCGTAAAGTTGCCAATATTATACCTAACGTAGAGTTTAGTTTTCTCCTAGGAAGGGCGAAAATAAATGATGAACCGCACCAGTCCTGTGATTGGAATGTCGTATCCTTAACGTCCCAATTCCAACCAGGAGTAACGCTGTCTGGCCATGTCGTATTCCAAATTCCCATTCCTTCAATTCCGTTGGTCCAGCCCGTGCCATCTCCGAAACGGCTGAAAAGGATGATCTTTCCTCGAACTTCGCCCAAGGACGGGACACGGTTTTCCAGGTACCACATGCTGTCCGATGACGACGTAGCCGCAGCAGTTGGGGAATGAGGTGGTAATGGCTGACCTCCGGTGGTATCCTTTCTAATCCCTTTTTCCTTGAGATTTCCCTCCAAGCTGGAATTGAAAATCGCATCATGCACGAGCTGGGAGAAGAGTGCAGCCGGGTTCGTGGCGAAATCTTCTTGCTTGATTGACATGACGACGCATTCACTCTTCCCTTCCTCAGACTGAAGATAGGTGTACAAGGTAGCCAGAATATCTGAGAAAAGAGTCTTCTCACTGATAATACCGTGAAAGGACGTGAGCGTGGTGCCATTCACGATTGCGAGGCGAATGTCGATGACCCGAATACCGGCTTGAAGCTGAGTTAGGAGAGGTTGACGTTGACATTGTGCAAATGGGAAGCCGTAGATTGCCATCCTATGCATATGATGCTGTCAGAGTCGGTGAAAACTGATTCCTCGCAAAAGAACATACGAATCGTGTGTCCCAGGAAGCAATATGTTTGACAGATGAACCGAGTCAGGGATATCTTTCAAGTATGACGCCATGTTTCGATTGGGCAGCACGAGTAG
>WSUB01000011.1:162162-227047 GCA_019633425.1 Tulasnella sp. 424 | reverse complement strand
AATATGTTTGACAGATGAACCGAGTCAGGGATATCTTTCAAGTATGACGCCATGTTTCGATTGGGCAGCACGAGTAGCCGCTGATCGGTGCTTGAGGCCTGTCAGGAGGTTAGCAACAAACCGGTCAATTTGGACTTTGCTGCATGCTGACCTTGAACTGAAACGCCCGAAATGGGGGGACCACAGGCTCCTTACTTGGGCCTTTCGCAACCAATCGCATCTCCGTCAATTTCGACGGCAGTTTCAGGCCCGGGGGACGCTTCACGGCGAAGGACAGCTTGCTCTCCGCAGGGCTCTCCGGACCTGCTGCCATAAGACTAACATCCTTGCGGAATTTTCCCCCTTGAGCGCTATGGGTCACATGTGCGGTAGACTCAATGACGACCTCATTTTCAGGAGAGTCGGCGAACTGGATGTCGAAATTCGTGAGGTTTGAGATGCGCCACGCTGGCTTTGGTTTGGACGACGAGCCCGAACCGAAGGGTGCCATTAAATTCCCTTGAGAAAAAGAAAAGAGTAATCTGACGAGAGGGTAATTGAGGAGAACTTTCTGGTGGTCGTTGAAAGTACAGGGTTTGCTCGGTCCACGTCGTACGAGAGGGGGTTGAACTTTGAAGACGTGATACCAAGTTTAAACCAGGCACGGCGCTAGTTGCACATGCACAAAGGCGACCCCTTTGATATCACACGTTCTCCGTTACCCCTAACCACAACCCAGGCACGAGCGACGAAGGTTTTCATGGAGTCACATATTGGAACGACCTGGGTGCGGCGAACGCGTTGAACGGCTTGGGGTATACCTATCACGCTCAGTCGAAGAATGTCGAGGCTGAGAATGCTCCCAACGATGCTCACAAGATCTACTCTTGCATCGGAGACAGTCTTGGTACCGGGAACGCATTACGGAGCCTCGCACTCCTACAGAACAGATACGACGCCACGGACTCCGAGTAGACGCGCACAAATACGGCTACAGCCGATTTAATCTGATTAAATGAATAGATAGTGAAGACATTACCCTGCTACCCCTCTGAGGCTGATGCCTCCCTTCATCAGTCCTCAAGACGACGTGATCTCGGCAGCTGCTTGCGATGGGACGCCTTGGACGCCTAACCTTTGGTTCAAGAAGTTGAGCTCCACCAGGATGGGGATCATGCCACCAGGGGAATCATAGTAGTCCATTAGGAGCCATCCACTGATCCTGGTCAATCGAGGATCTGGTGGTGCTTGTTCTGCCACCTTCATTTCCCCACTTTTTGATTGGTCGTCCGGCCCCGATTTCGACTCGGCACTTGCAGCTCCCTTTTTCTGCTTATTAGTATCTACCTTTGGCTGGGATACGCTCAAGGGGGCTGCGCTAGGGTTTCCCGAGCTCAGGACGTCTAGTGCCCATTGGGAGATCCGGGCGTTGACGCCAACAAACCCAATATGGAAGACACCTATCCCAAGAGCGACAGCGCATGGGAGAGCCAAAGGGAAAGACGAAGCTGAAGAAAATGACATGGGGAGGATATGGTGCGATTGTGACATTGGGTCACTCGGGTCGGGGCGAGTAATGAGTGTTGATTTAGCAAGGGCAGACTTTTGAGGAACTTTCGTAAAGTTGCCAATATCGTACCTAATGTAGACCTTAGCCTAATCATAAGAAGAATGAAGAGAAGTGATGAACCCCACCAGTCTTGCGATTGGAATGTCGTGTCCTTAACATCCCAATTCCAACCAGGAGTAACGCTGTTTGGCCACGTTGTATTCCAAATTCCCATTCCTTCGATTCCGTTGGTCCAGCCCGTGCCATCTCCGAAACGGCTGAAAATGATGATCTTTCCTCGGACCTCGCCCAAGTACGGGACACGGTTTTCTAGGTACCACATGTTGTTTGACGACGATGTGGCGGCAGCAGTCGGGGAATGAGGCGGTAATGGCTGACCTCCGGTGGTATCCTTTCTGATTCCTTTTTCCTTCAGATTTCCCTCCAGGCTGGAGTTGAAAATCGCATCATGCACGAGCTGAGAGAAGAGTGCAGCCGGGTTCGTGGCGAAATCTTCTTGCTTGATTGACATGACGATGCATTCACTCTTCCCTTCCTCAGACTGAAGATAGGCGTACAAGGTAGCCAGAATATCTGAGAAAAGAGTCTTCTGACTGACAACACCGTGATAGGACGTGAGCGTGGTGCCGTTCACGATTGCGAGGCGAACGTCGATGACCCGAATCCCATCTTGAAGCTGATTTAGGAGAGGTTGACGTTGACATTGTGCAAATGGGAAACCGTAGATTGCCATCCTATGCATGGGTTCTATTAGAGATGGTGAAACTGATTCCTGGCAAAACAACCTACGAATCGTGTGTCCCAGGAAGTAATATGTTTGACAGATGAACCGAGTCAGGGATATCTTTCAAGTATGACGCCATGTTTCGATTGGGCAGCACGAGTAGCCGTTGATCGGTGCTTGAGGCCTGTCAGGAGGTTAGCAACGAACTGGTCAATTTGGACTTTACTACGTGCTGGCCTTGAACTGAAACGCCCGAAATGGGGGGACAACAGGCTCCTTATTCGAGCTTTTCGCGACCAATCGCATCTCCATCCATTTGGACGGCATTTTTAGTCCCGGGGGACGCTTCACGGCGAAGGATAGCTTGCCCTCCGCAGAGCTCTCCGGACCTGCTGCCATAAGACTAACATCCTTGTGGAATTTTCCCCCTTGCGCGCTATGGGTCACATGCGCGGTAGACTCGATGACGACCTCGTTTTCAGGAGAGTCAGCGAACTGGATGTCGAAATTCGTGAGGTTTGAGATGTGCCACGCTTGCTTTGGTTTGGACGACGAGCCCGGGCCGAAGGGAGCCATGGAATTTCCTTGAAGGGATAATTCAACGGGAGGATAATTGAGGAGACTCGTTGAAAATACAGGGTTTGCTCGGTCCACGTCGCAGGAAAGGAGGTTGAAGAGATGACACCAGTAACCAAGTTCTGACGCACAGCGAGCGTTGCACGACGGCGACCCCTTTGATATCACACGTTCTCCGTCACCCCTAACCACAACCCGATTTTGGCCAACTCAATGTCACTGGAAGATCTGGATCCACAAGTTGCGGAGACGCTCAAGTCATTGCATATTGACGATGAACCTGCGAATCTATCAGAGGTGGACATCCAACAAGGTAGGTCGGCCGATTTAAATGATTTCTTTTACAAAATGTGTTTTTGACGGTGTATGTAGGTATCAGAATGAAAGACGCTTTAGGCCGATGGCAGTCAGAGTCCTTTGCAACTCTTGAAGTAATAAGGCGGCGGCTGCTTTCTGACGACCCGCCTACCTCGCCACCTGAAATTGCCGAAGTCATCGCCGCCGTCGCACGATTTGACGGAGAGGACGAGTTCATTCTTCCTGACCTCAAAGCAATATCTCAAGGTCAGTTTCCTCGCCTATCCTATCGATGATTTCTCTCTGATGTGCTCCTGATAGATATCCTCTCTCGCATCAGCCCTTTGCCAGAAATGACGCGACGCGAGACGGTATCTCTTGTCCTCTCCACCCACATCAAGCCACTTTTCCTCCCGACACAGCACCCCATGATAAATCAAGAAACTGGAAGAAAGCTCCATGTTCAGGAAGGCAGCAGGGTAGCTTATCCCGAATTCAACGACGACCAAGTGTGGAAAACGGCAGGACGAGGATGTTGGAATACCCTGCGATGGACTGTCAGCCAGCTCCAGGTGCGTCTCAAAGTCGATCTGCTATATTACTTAGTCTAAGCTTGAGCTTCACTAGAGAGATGATTTCGAAAAGCTCTGGCCTTTGCTAATCCCTCCTTTGATGACCTTGCTGGACGACTATCAAACGATATTCAGGATCAAAGGCATCCAAGTTCTTCATGGATTGCTTGAACAAGTGGATGGCAACCTCTTGAAGCGAACTGGGATAGCTTCCCTATTCTCCAACGTGAGCACGGTCCCACTCGTCGTTGTTGAGTGTCACTGAGGTTCCTCAGGAAGTCTTTGCTGAATTCGATCAACCGGTCCACTGATCCCGAAATCGCACTCATCCTACCCCTTGCTTCAAGAACTTTACAAATGCTGATCGCATTGACTACCGAAGTCGGGAGCCGAGAGCGTTTTGATCAGCTCTGCGAATGCCTGAGTACGGGCATTATTGGTGGGGTATGGATATTTGCGGGAGAGAATCTGGAAGCGATGGAGGCCAGCATTGAAACCCTTCTGCCCCTCGTCGAAGCGCTTGACATCGGGTGCTGTCGGTACCTCAAGGTAGGTCTTCTCGAGTCTTGACACTCCCCGGGCCAATTCCTCACACGCTTCTATAATTCCAAGGCCCTCGTACCCCAACTCGCCGAAGTACTGGCACCGAAACCTTTCCGACCACATTCTATTCGCCTTATCAATCTCAGCGCGGGCTGTCTTGTTCGCGTAATTACCGTGTGCAAACCTCGCATCCATGCCTGGAAGGATGTTATACTAGACGCCTTGCTACGCAGCTGGGTGTGGGCAAAGGAAGATGCCAAGACGGAAGAGCCAGGTCAGGATATCGGTATTCACACAACTTGAGTTGCAGCTAATATCTTCAGCAGGTGTCGCCGAAGTTCAAGCAAACCTATGTCGGCTGTGCAAGGCGCTAGCAGACGCTTGCCCATCGCTTTACACGGAAGACTTCCCAGCACTCCTCGAATGGAACAGAGAGCTCCTAAGCGATTTGCTTCCAGTCAATCACGCACTATGACCCCAAAGCAACAAGGTCCGATGGATAGGTAGCAACGATCGGGGGTTACATAAAGAGGGAGAAATGGGGTATCCAAACAATATGATATGCAGTGAGTCGTGGTGCGGGCGCCCTGGCACTCGTTCTAAGTCATAAATACGTGTTCGTCCTTCTCTTCTTAGTGCATTTTCATAGCCCAAGTGTGTGTCGACGGCAAGGGTATGCTCCCCTGCGTCTCGCGCTCCTTTGGCCTTCGCAGGGCACCTATTGACTCCACGTCCATGTCCTTCTCGTCGTCGGCCTCTCCAAACCACTTCCCGCTTGTCCTTTCCGTTCCGAGATCCCTGCTATCGACTTCGGTGATGGAAGAATGCCGACGGCCACCGACAGAGACCACGTATCGGCTCGTTCGACTGTCTCGAATCTCCATCTCGAGGTCGTCTGCGGAAGGACTAGCTGGAGGACCGGTCTGTACCGGTACCTGGACACCGGCCATTCCAACCTGCCCGCGACGATAATCAATCCTCTTCTTTCGGGCGGTGCGAGTTTGGGACGGCTGTTCAAATTCCTCGAAGGCGTGAAGTTGTTCGGAGTTAGTAAGGCCAAGATGCTGGGACACTAGAGTAGGGATGAGTTAATAGTAGAGCTAAATGGGCACTTTTTAAAACGCACTTATGAGAATGATTGCATTGGGGAAGGTCCAACCCAGGTTGCGGATGTTAGGAAGGCCCAAAGATGCTAGGACGCATAGGAGATTGGCGACTGAAAACGGTGATAAGTGAATCGCCCTGAGCTGGAAATTTGTCTAACTTACTGGCTATTGCGGCAATAAAGGGCTAAGGAAAGGCCAAGATCAGTCCACCTCAGCATCGTGATGGGAAGTATCATTTAAACAGTCACTCACGACTCCGTGGCCGAACAATGTTTTCCAAACAGAGGTTAAAGGACTGCGTAGAGTATGCGCCCAGATGAAGCTGGTGGCAAAGAGAAAGGAAACTCCTGATAAGACGCTGTGACATGTCGTCAGTGGCTGCGATTCTGCATAGACAGCTGGGGGAGCGTACGCGTTGGCAGCGAAATACAGTAAACCCGCGTCGTAATACCCCCATTCCGTATGGACCTGGGTGATGCATCGTCCATCGATCACAGATGCTGTAATCTGTCAGCGACGAAAAAGTCAGGATCGAACGAGGTTCAAGGCTCACAGCTTCTGAGGTACAATGTGCCAAAAACTTCAAGAGGAAGGCAGAAGATTGCAATGAGAGAAAGGGTGAGGAGGACTCCATTTGACCTCTTTGAGATGGTGTATGTCCTGCGCAGCTCAGAATAGTTTAGACGGGTTACAAGACGGGGGGCGCGGAGAGCACTCACTTGAGCAGGATCAGGCCCAGGGAGCCCCAGGTAGCAAATAATTGTGTAATGACAGGTGCTAGGTGAAGTCGAGTGCATTCTGAAGGAGTGAACGAATGGCTAAACCAGCCAGCTGCGCTAGTAGCGAGTGATATTGCGCCCATGCTGCATGACATGCGAGTGGATAAGCTGATCGCCCCGCATGGACCGATGACTGGGACGACTCACTAACGAACGAATGCAAAAAGAACGGCGTTTATGAGCATCTTCCATGTTGACCAAGCATCTCGATAGAGTCGTAAAGCCTTGGGAACGGTTTGGACAATACTGTATGGAGATGAGGAACGATCCGGTCAGCACTTGGCAGGGCCGAACTAATAGGATGATGCCCTTACTCGAACAATGCGATGGAATAGCTCCTGAGAAGGTCGTGTCGAAGGATCAGCGTCGTACGCATGCTGCACGTCAAAGGTGAACATACGCTATGAGAAGGTAGTTGTCGCCTACATCGCCCGCCATAAGGAATGGGGCGAATCTTCAAGGTAGACCAGTCGAGGATGAAATCTCAACGATATAGTAGAATGGAGGTGGACATACCCGCAAAGAGGCCTTGCAACTGGTTTCCGCGGGCGGAAGAATGGGTGGGCATATATGAGCGGGGCAGGCTGCCACTGAAGAAGAATCCTCGGATGCGCCGTCGGAGGAACGCTGCACATCGAACAAGCGCTTATTCGCGAAGGACCCTTGGTCCCCGACTCCCCGATGCATATACGCGCGACTCGGTGAGCTACTCGGGCTTTCTAGACACGTTTCAGTGCCTAATTTGGGTTCATATAGTCCGGAATGCCGGCGGGGGTTCCGGAGACTTGGCTTCCCGACCCCACCGCCGGATTTTCTCCGGCCTCCTCGACACAAGGAACAAGAAACGAGTCACCACTTTAGGCTGTAGCCCTAGGATCAGGGTGACGTGCCAGACAAGGCCCTCAAGGTTCTGCGGGTGGAAGGAGACCGGGGGGCATTCCACCCAATCCAAGTCCTCGAACTCTGTCCCGCGGCGGAATGACCCTTTTGTCGTCCCTCCAGTAATACCACCGAAACCTCGACCTGGCCGTAATGAAGGCGGATCACCGGAAGGATTTCGCCGGAAACTCTTACATCCACGCACAGCGCCACCGGCAAACACCATTTACATCGTGCTAGGAGACGTTGAGTAACAAGACATAGATTAAACATTATCGGTCCCAAATGCGATTGGCTACAAGGCACTGCTAAGCAGCCGCTTCCGCCGAAGCAGGGGCAGCACCAGCCGCTGTGGGTTCCGGTGGTGATTTTTGAGCTGGGTGTCCGATGGTAGGGTCGATCTTTCGGGTCGAATCCATGAACTTGTCGATGACCTCATCGGTAACTTTGGCTTTATTCTGTTCAAAATAACCATTAGTCGATGCAATTGGCCCAAATTGGCGTTCCTCACATCTTGGAACGTCTTGACAAATTCTTGCAATTTTTTTATGCACAAAGCCTTCAGTTGACCGGTGAGGAGCGTACCAGCCCGGTATTCCTAAATCGAGAGTCATGTTATCATTGCTCGACGCGTTTACACCGGAGGAAACTATACCTTGGCTATTTTCTCGTATTCCGCATCATCCTCTTCTAGGAAGCCGAGATACTGATAGCTGACGTCGACGTCAGGGTTTCCCCCCAGTTTTCGGTGTTCCTCTTCGGTTTCCTGCCCACCACTAAAGCCATGCTTGTTGATCTTGTTCTTGATCTGACCTGCGGTGTCTGTCATGTAGATAGCCGAATTCGCATCGCTCGCAGACATCTTCGTTTGTGGGCCCTGGAGAGCCGGGAAGAACTTGGAGTGAATCAAAGCAGGTTTAGGGTACTTTAGCTTAGTAGCGGTGTCGCGCGTCAGTCGGAAATAGGGGTCTTGATCAATGGCACATGGGATCAAGCATGGAATGTCGCTCTTGGAACCGAAGATCTGAGGGAAGGAATTTGAAAACGAGGGAGCAGCCTGGATAGCGACGAAATGGAGCTTTCCAACATTGTCACTGAAGTTACGGCGTCAGCGGGTTCATTTAACGTCTCAACTCGGCATCCTTGCCTGTCAGTGAAACCAAATGTCGCCCTGGACTGGCTCGTTGTAATGCATCGAGCAATTTTAACGACATTGTGGTAGAATGGCCCCCTTATGCGACCGTTCATGTCAGTAGGAATCAGGAACCGACCTAAAGTTTGCTCACCCGACGTATGCCAGGTTACTAAAGATGAAGGTCCTGTCGAGGTTGAAACCACACGCGATGATGTCTCGGGCGTTCTTTCGCGCAAATTGCTGAACCTGATCCAATTTGAGCTCGTGCTTGAATAGGTACTTCTCGTCATCTGCAATGCAAGACAGTCGGAAGTTATATTGGCTCAGAAGGAGGTGTATATCAATGCCTACCCGTTAGCTGAACAACCAGAGGTACGTCGAATACATCTTGCAGCCATCTTCACAGCTTCTTCAGCAAAGCTCGCATTAAATACGGGTCTAATAACTCACTTTGTGAACATGAACGGAATCATGTGACCGAGGTGCATGCTGTCGCTGCTGGGACCTCGGCCGGTGTATAGGAAGAAAGGCTTCCCTGCCTCGTAACGATCGAGTATTCTCCCTAGCTCCCTTATCATGACACATTGTCGGAGACTAGCATCGCGGAAGGCTGTGGGCGAAACAACTTACCGGTGGGAGAAGAACATCCCTCGCCGGAGCAGTACGTGAGGCTTGTGGCCCGTAAGTCGTTCAAATCGCTGGAGGAGCTCAGCGTCGATCGCTCTCGTTCCAAACTGCACGATCAGCTTGTCATAGTCGATCCCGAGTTGCTTCCCATCCTCCGCGACGCCGCCTTGAACGTCCCAAGGAGTCACGACTTGTTCTCCGGTAGTGGCTTTCGGCGGAATTGCTCCTGAAGGAGTTTCATTAACCTCGGTAATTGCGACGCTTGACATTGCTAGTGTAGTCTCTTTGAAATGATCGGCCATTGAGAAGCAAGCTGCGTGGCAGGGTCAATGAGTCGGCAGTACCACAGTGAGTCCGAAGAGGCAGCGAGATTCTGTTTGGTCTTGCTTGTCATCTCAACCCTGTTCAGTTTCGACGCGTTACGCAAGGCATCGCAAGACCTACCAATAACCCCTTCATATCACATCTTTCCGTCTTTGAGCAATGGCCACACCACAAGGTAAATATTTGCATAGCACAACTATAGAAGCCTGCTTACAGTTGCTTCTCCAGCTGGTCTCGGAACTGAGATCGTTGGAATTGTCAACAAACTCCAGGTGAGCTCTGAAGCCTTTTAAAATAGACCGGGAGCGAGACCCTCATTGAAATCTCGTCTAAAGGATGTCTTTACAGCTGTCGGAAGCAGTGCGTCTGCTATAGACTTGCCTCAAATCTGCGTATTGGGAAGTCAATCGAGTGGCAAGAGTAGTGTGCTGGAGGTCAGTCGAGGCCAGCAGGAGGCGTCTCGCCGCAGCCGCAGGCGACAACCACTTATGGGGACTGCGTACACCACAGAACATCGTCGGTCGAGACTTTTTACCAAGAGGGACTGGCATTGTTACTCGAAGACCTCTGGTGGGTTACCGTCTCTGTCCCCAGATATGACGCGAGCCCTAACCTCGAGCGGCCCCATTAGGTCTTGCAACTGATCCACCGGGTAGCGACACAAACCAACGGCGTTACATCACGTACGTATCAAACACTACCCTGCTCTTTACCACCGTTTTTTTGCGCAGCAGCAAACTAAAAGTCTGACTTACGGCTTGTGTGCTTTGCTAGCGACCAAGATCGAGGGCAGTTCACAAAACAACGAGAACGAGTGGGGAGAATTCCTCCACTTGCCAGGCGAGAAGTTTTACGACTTTGCAAAGATTCGAGCCGAAATCGTACGCGATACCGAGTCCAAGACCGGAAAGAATGCCGGCATTTCACCAGTTCCGATCAACTTGCGCATCTACTCCCCTAATGTCCTGACCTTAACTCTCGTCGACTTGCCTGGTTTGACCAAAGTGCCCGTCGGAGACCAACCTCGTGATATCGAGCGCCAAATTCGCGACATGCTTATGAAATACATTTCGAAGCCCGGGTGTATCATTCTCGCTGTAACAGCAGCAAATACCGGTTCGTGGGGTTTCCCCCTCCTT
Organism: Tulasnella sp. 424; assembly: GCA_019633425.1. Taxonomy (NCBI): domain Eukaryota; kingdom Fungi; phylum Basidiomycota; class Agaricomycetes; order Cantharellales; family Tulasnellaceae; genus Tulasnella; species Tulasnella sp. 424. The sequence continues at coordinate 216,797 of WSUB01000011.1, read as the reverse complement.
GAAAGGCGCAGGCGCTCACGTGCTCTGACTTCAGATATTGCTAACTCGGATGGCTTAAAAATGGCTCGAGACGTCGATCCGGAAGGGTTGAGAACCATCGGCGTTCTGACGAAGGTGGATTTGATGTACGTTGGGTTTCTTCGGTGACCCAGTTCTAGAACTAATACAAGTCATTTCCTGAAATAGGGATCCAGGAACCGGTTAGTCTCTAATTTCTGTCAAGCCACCAAGTTCCGAGTGACGCTGACCGCCACACCTCAGATGTCGTGGATATTTTGGCCGGCCGAGTGTAAGCAATTTCTATAACAACATCCTAGATGCGCTGAAACAAGCCTCCTACAGTATTCCACTCCGATTAGGATATGTCCCTGTTGTCAACCGCGGTCAGCGCGATATCGACACGAACAAGACAATCTCTTCAGCTCTTGACGCGGAGCGCTCATTCTTCGAAAACCACCCGAGCTATCGGGGTAAAGCGCAATACTGCGGTACCCCTTTCCTTGCTCGAAAATTGAACATGATTCTGATGCATCACGTACGCCAGCTGCGCTTCCCGTCTGCGCGCGCCTTCGCATCTAACAGGACCACCTTCCCCTAGATTCGAAACACGTTGCCCGATATCAAGGCTAGGATCCAGCAGCAGCTGCAGAAGTTCAATGCCGAGTTACAGACCCTTGGAGGTGCTATGGGCGAATCCAGCGGTGTAGGTTTCTGTTGCCCATCCAATAGCCGTCGTGTGCTGACACGGAAACCTTACAGGGAAATGTTGTCTTGTCTGTCATTACGGAGTTCACGACGGAATTCCGCACTGTCATAGATGGGAATACGAACGACCTATCACTGAACGAATTATCTGGCGGTGCTCGTATTTCCTTCGTCTTCCATGAGCTCTTCAACAACGGCGTGAAATCGATTGATCCATTCGACCAAGTCAAGGACGGCGACATTCGAACGATTCTGTACAACAGTTCCGGATCCACGCCTGTGAGTGAGGGACTCGTTTGGCTGGGGACTCGCTGAAACTCACCATCCCTGATACACAAGGCTCTGTTTGTCGGAACGGCTGCGTTCGAAGTGATTGTCAAGCAACAGATCAAGCGTCTAGAGGATCCCAGCGTGAAGTGCTGTCAGTTGGTCTATGATGAGCTCATCCGAATTCTCAGTCAACTGCTGGGGAAAATTGTAGGTAAACTTGCTACGCTCGATTCCGCTAAACCCTGATTTGTTTTTTTACTTGCGCTCCATAGCAATCGTTCCGTCGATACCCTGCCTTGAAAGAGCGATTCAATTCGGTGGTCATCAACTTTTTCAAGAACGCTATGAACCCCACGACCAAGCTGGTTACGGATTTGGTCGCGTGAGCCTTTCTCCCACTTTAGGGGATGACATCATCTCACCTGTACTACAGTATGCAAGCATGCTATGTCAACACGACCCACCCAGATTTCATTAGCGGGCACAAGGTCAATTCGTTCCTCTCAGGGTTCGGCGACTTCCGGCTGACATTACCTTATTGCAGGCCATGGCATTTGTCGTGGAAAAGATGAACGCGGCCAAACCGCCACCTCCAGAGAACAGACCTGGCAAAGTAACTTCCGCCCAATTGAACAACAACAAGGACCTGGATGTAGATCTTAAGAAAGAGGAGCCCAGCTTCTTCGGCAGCTTTTTCTCCGGTAAGCAGAAGAAGAAAGGCGGGCCCATCTTGGAAGCTGTGAGTATTTGACAGTCGAGGGCCATGGCGAAGCTCCTAACCAAATTTCCGTAGCCCCCTGCCGTCATCAAGCCTCAAGCCGCTTTGAGTGAGCGAGAAACGATGGAGACGGACGTGATCAGTAAGCTCCCTCTGCTTCCATTATTCAGCACCAAAAGCTCATCGAGGCACAACAGAACTTCTCATCCATTCATACTTCAACATTGTCAAGAGGGAGATCATCGACATGGTTCCCAAGGCTATCTCGCTGACACTGGTCAACTTTGCCAAAGAGAATATTCAGAAGGAACTCTTGCAGGAGCTCTACAAGCCCGAAGTTCTGGACGACTTGCTGAAGGAGAGTGAATACGTGGTCAGCCGCAGAAAGGAGGTTGTACAAATGCTGTCGGCCCTCAATAAGGCTGAAGAGTATGTCCAAGACTCGCTTTCACCCATAGGTTCACGAACTGACATATAATCCACAGGATTGTGTCATCCGTTTGAGCCGCCACCTTAGAATTTCGGATATATGCTTGCTTATACCCATAATTCGCTCTACTCAGTAACATCATCATCATCCTGATTAATATACTCATACTACATTCCCGTGGGCAGCGTATCTCGGTGCTCTGCACCTGCTGCATACTATGGATACAGAATGCAAAGTAGTTGGGGGGGAGGGTGTCAAAGCAAGAAAACTAACAAAGAATGAAAAGCGAGAATGCATAAAAATGTCATAAAAATTTCTTGTCTACCATTGAGCCAAAAGGCGACAGCTTTTTGCTGCCGTCCTTGTCCGAAGATTTTCTCATTACATGGATGTCCAAAATTGCAGCAGTGTTTCCAAGACCTAAACAACATCGTCCTGGTGTGGCATAAAGGGCCGACACACGAGTGAAAGGAAGGACAGGCGAATCGCGAGCCATAGTGCTTACGGAAGGGGATGGCCCCAATTTGCTTGACTTGAGGGCAGAGGACTGCGGGCCTGACAGCTCCACAAGCCGGCGTAAGCTAGCTGAACGTTGAATAAGAGAGTTGCCGTTGGGCAAGGGATTCGTATGTCCGTTGGTAGAAATGTCTTGTGCTTCGTCTCGTTTGAGCGCCAACAAGGGGGAGGACGAAAGCTCTCCTTTCGGCAAGTCGTATACCCATGCATCCCATCGAGAGAAAGGAGAAGGTCGTCGAGTTGTAGCTTCTCCTTCCCCCGCTGGCACGGTACTACCACGTGTCCGTCGAGGACGCCGGCGAATCCCAATAACGAGGGGACCAGCTACGTCCCAAGTTCCTCTATCGCACGGTATTTCCTCCACTTTCACGACCTTCAAACTGCCACCCAGTGCAGAGCCGGTGCGGATTCGCAACGGAGAATCTCCAATGCCTGGCACAGCGAGGGTAGATGAGGCTTCCCCGACTGAAGATTCAGCATCGAACTCCGTTCCATCGGACGCAGTTTCAGTACTCAATCGAGGTCTTGATTCCCTCTCGCTGGTCCGTCTTGAATGATAACCGTGTTGCGGTAGTGGGTAGTCAGCTCGACTGACAGTCTTCGTCGATGGGAGCGCCATCCGCCTCAAGGCTGGTGATGAAGCGGTGCTGCTACTCCGCGATCGCTGAGCCATGTACTTCTCCCGAAGCCCGGTTCTACTTCCGCTTCCCCTGAGAAGCTGCGTCATCGGACAAGAGCAGCGGTTTGGGACCAGGACAGCGACTACTCGATGCACGTCGATGACTGATGCGGCAGAGAAAGCGACACCAAAACTATCTGGCTCCATCTCTCCGCACTTGTCGCATCGCCTCCAGGGTACCGAGATCAATCGTAACCGAGTGACCTCTTCGAAGTTTCCGGTGAGAGCGCAAACTAGCTGCCCATCTCCACATTCGTAAACCATCACCCGGCCAGAAGTGGTGGCAACGGCGACCATCTCGACACGACGCGGACCCACGAACAACCCAGAGATGGAGATCTGGGTGACGAAATCTGTATCGTCTCCAACGTTTGAAATGGTCTGGGATCCCCAATGCTCGAGATCGTCGGTGGCGGAATCGAGGGTACTTGACAAAATTCGTAACGAGCCGTCTGGGAGACTGCATGCCACTTTAATACCGCCACTGCCATCCGCCAATACGGCTGGCTCCGTCGGAGTTAGGGTGATCGGGAGTGGAAGCTTTAGGGGTTGCACTTGGTAGAAAGGATTCCACAGGAAGGCTGTCCCTTTCGAGGATCTAGCAAGGATGTGGAACGGATCCGGTTTGGCTTTGGAATCCTTTGGCTTGATGGTTTGAGTCGAGGCGCTCATTGACACGGCGGCCGGTGGGAGGAACTCCAGGTGGGCTATGGAAGTGTCGGTCCCACAACGGGCATGCTTCATCGACCACATCCCTTCTTCAACACTCCATGTTAAGACGATGCCGATAGATGTCCCGACTGCACAACGTTCGCCTGCTTCGTCCAGTGCGATCGACGTGAAGGCAACGTCCCGCAGATCTCCAGCACCAATCGCGGCCAGAGCTGTTGATAGCTGGAGGGTCTTGCGTCCAACTTCCCTTTGACCTTCATCCTCCACGTTCCATACAGCAAGTTCATCCTCTGTGCTGATGGCAGCTATGGTCCTGCCGTCCTTGCTCGAGGTAATGAGCTCCACGTCGGCAACGAACGGCCGTGACAGCGCGAAGAACGAGGCAGAACCCTCAAGGGATTTGCCCGCGAGTGATTCGGTGTCGTAGTCTGGACTAGTTCCATCACTTTCGGCGCGGTTCCTTTGAGCTTCGTGGAGGTCGGCGTCTTTCAACAGGTAAAGCAACAAGCCGTACAGTGCTAGCGCTGTGGCGCTCATCGGGAGGACTACAATCTTCATGGTCCATATCAACGGACGTAGACTCCTGGAGAGCGCCTTCCGTTTTCCGATTGGGAGCTGTGGTGATACGTGGCTGGGTCTCAGCTGGACGAAGGTGGGCGATTCAACTCGGAGGTGAAGGAGGGGATTGTTCTCTGGGTTGAAAGTCTTCCAGAACTCCATTGATGATTTACCCGAAGGCAAAGAGGTAGAACTTGAAAGCAGCGGGAAGTCGTCGAGTGGTTTCGATGTTTCCTGCGCAACACCCATCGATTGGAAGAACGATGCCCTAGCAGCATCGGTTGGTTTCGGCGTTGTCACTTTGGTGGGTGTGGGCGTGGTGGGGAGGCTTGCATAATAGAGAAGAGCCGTGATGGAAAGAATCTACGGACAAGATATTCAGTGGGGGTCCGTTTAGTACACTGACGAGCACGTACCACCAACAGACTGCCGTTCTTAGCTGCCCTGTCGCGACGGAAAAATCGCCAGCGACCTTTGGATGTAGCAGACGATACTTCTTCGATAACTTTTTCCTTAGCAGGTGAATTTACTGTCGAGTGGATTCGGGGGCCTTGGTGGATCATGTCGGCGAGCTGTGATTGACGAGCAAAGATTTCGTCAATACGCTTGAAATGATCCAAGTTGAGACACGTTGCTTACATCCAATCGTTGAATGTCAATGGCCAACACAGCAACGAAGAATGTGTGGATCAAGAACCAATGCGCCACGAGAACCACAACGGTGAAAATGCAGAACTGCTTGATCGCACCCGTGGTAAAATACGCCATGCTCCCAAATATCGCATTGTATGCGCAAACTTTGAACGTGTTCGAGGTTCCTGCGCGACTCAGGCCCTGAGCAATTCGTTCTTTTACTGGGTACGTTATTGGCGTTGACACGACCTCCTGTACCTACGATTGCAAATGCATGAGCTAAGGTTATGAACGGCATATTGTTGTGGCTTACTAAAATAAACATATCTTCGGCTCCAATAAATACGATCATCACTGGAAGGATAGCCCTAAAGACGTATGGTGGTGAGCGATTGGATCGCCCAGCAAGACTGGGGTACTGACCATGGGATCATTGTGACTCTAAATCCCCAGAGGGCACATACGCTCACGCTCGTGATTGTACTGGCCACAATTTCCACCATCCCAGTGAACGCGAGACCATAACGCGAGTGGACCGTGTCGATGCGTCGGAGGGCGCCAGAAAAGTAGACAAAAATGACGATATAGCAGATGTAAAGGATGGTGGAGAGGACAGACGCTCGGTACGTCAATTGTTGTTCTGTCGAGAGCTGTATGGCATGTCAGACCAGTCGAGGTGAAGCAAGGAGATCAAAACAAACCTGAAGTGCTAAAAGTTTGGGTTGCTTGGGTATCTGTGCTGCAGACCCCAGACCGGCCACGGCTTCTTGAACTGCTTGTGACCAAGCTACGTGTCGGGTGTTGGCGTGGCAGTCCGTTTCGGGAAAGAAGTACGTAAGGACTAGGAAGTCGGCTTCATAGATCCAGTCGCGCTCGTCAACAGCCCCTCTCCTGGCCAAAGTCAGCTCCTTGTTCAAAGGGACTCCAGCTTTAACTAGGTCCCGCGCACTGTTAATTGTCTCGATGACGTTCCGGCTTTGGTCCAGCTCGGATTTGTCATTCTGCCAATATTCCAGGGGTCCGAAAACCAGGCAAGTGGCCTCGGCCGAGCGTTGCGGGTCATTGATGCAATCCAGCACATCTCGGTATGCAGGAGAAGTGAGGATGCTTTGAAGTCGATCCTGCAATTCCAGCGCCGCGGAAAACGTCTCTTTATTTAGAGCACCATGGACGTCATCCGGCTGAACGCTTGGGATGAGAAGACGTTCTAGCCGAACGGTTCTTTCGGAGCCGCAACGAGCTTGAGTAGCTGTATCTTCCTGCAACCGAACGTCGAGAACTTCCCATATGTCTTGTAGATCCGCTCGGTAGCTGCCAAGATTGTCCGTATATGGAAGGGCAAGGAGTGAGTCTTGTAATCGAGTTGAGAAATGAGAGAGGGGCTGGGAGGAAAAGTAGATGGCGAGTGCTGGGTAGAAAAGACTGGTGATAACGAGGTCGGAGATGAGGATGACACGAATCTGATTCTTGGCGCAGTGGCTGGAAGTCGGCGTCCGATACCGCGCAAATAAAACGTCAACAACCTCCACCAACGGCATCCAGCCATTCTGACTCGTAAGAGAAGGGACTTACAGGCCGAAATTATAAAAGAAGGTTGCTGAAAGACGACGCAGAGGACGGAGAAGACGCCTAAAGACCATTTGCTTCGATTTCCGTCACTGGTGCCGTCAATTGCCCAGCCACGTCGAAGGTGACAGAAGCCGGATTTGCTCGAGGAAAGACGGTTTTCTTGTGATGAAGGCTTTAATAGCCTTTTTTTCCTGGAGAGAGGAGGACCTTTCGCAGGTCAAGGAGTCGAGGCGTGAGTTTTCGTTAAGTGGATGGTGGGAGAGGTAAGAGTGCTGCGACCTGACAGACTCTCACGGTTACGGTTCCCTTGAACGCGTCCTCAGTCCGGTTTGCTATTCCCGCTGCAGACCATCTGCCCACTTTCAAGTCTTCTAGAAATGGCACCATCCACATCGAACGATGCTCGAGCACCGGCCCCCTTGACCAAGAAACGGAAGCAGGCTGTGCCGGCCCAGTCATCTCCTCCTCCGCGGAAAAAGCTTCGAGCGGATTCATCACTTGAAGAATCTTCGGAAAAAGGCGCAACGCCGGCCCTGGAAGACTTGGAACGTCCTAGACAGCGCGTAGATAAGGGCAAGGCAAAAGCGATCGTTGGTGGAAACGAGAGCACCGGGTCAAGCAAGACCGTTGCGCAGTCCAACAGTGCCTCGCGGGCGGAACCACCAAAGGAGCGACAAGCTCGATCGCCTACTTCCAAGAAAGACGCGTCCGAAGAATCGACTCGGTCCAAAACAGGCCAACCTTCATCCCTCCCTAAAAAACCCAACCGCCGCAAACTCGCGCCGCAACGACCATGGCCATCGGTGCCTACCTCCTCCAACGCGACTGGTCCCCATTCTGCTTGGGCAGAAGGCAAGAATAAAATCCTAGTCGGTCGTAAGACTCCTTTAGGCGCGTATCTCCGACGTTCCAAGGATTGCATCTTAGTAGACGGGTGAGTCCTTTGCCCACAAGTGAATCCAGCTTGGAAATTCAAGTTCCGTGTACAGGTACAAGACGCTCCACCTCTCAGCAACATCGGCTGCCATCCCAACGCTACTCACCATCGCCACCTCCTTGCCGGAAATGCTTCCGTATGCCAAGGAAGAAATTCGCATCGAATACAAGACCGGCACTGTTCGATGTATGGACGAAATCCTTCCAGACGAAGACGAGGAAGAAGATGAAGATCCGACGATCCAATCGGAACTCGTAGAACGGAAGATCGCAAGCCTTTCGGTGGTTATCACGATCGGTGATGGAAAGAAAGAAATAACGGGGAAGGAGAAGAAGGCGCCTAAGAAGCTTCGAGGCGGTGGTTTTCAGAATGCGCAAAGGACTGGGCAAGGCAGTAGACCAAAACCCACATCCCAGCCAGATATGTCTTCCGATGATGAGATGTTCGAGTAGGGATTGGATTTTGTTTGAACACCGGTAATTATACATCAACTTGCACTACGACTTTCCCGCTCGCGTGTCCGGTCATTATCCTATCATATGCCTTCAACACGTCAGAGAAACCATAAACGGAGTCGACGACGCCACGGATTTTGCCTTCAGCCACCAGTTTCTCCAGCAGTGGCATGGCCCGAGCATCTGATCGACTGTAACATATTTCGAGCTTGTGGTGTGGTCCGCCGAGGAACTTGGGTTGAAAATGCGCACGAAGTATCGCATTTCCTCCTTTCATGGCGCTATGAAAAGAAACAGATCCTCCTGTTCCTGGTGGGACCGTGCAGATGAAACGGCCTTTGTCCTTCAAGTACGAGCCCGAGTTCAAATAGAGCTCCCCGTTGGCACCCACCGTATCGAATATGACATCGAATAGTTGCGAAGGGGGATTTGTCATGAAATGTTCGTGGGGTGGGGAAACTGTATAATCAACAACCTGGCAAACAACCCGTCAGTTCTATCGGAATGGCGGGATCGAGACCGCTCACCTCGTCGGCGCCACAGCGTTTCACCAGGTCAGTATTCTTTCCAGAACAGGACGTCGTGACCGTGCACCCGTACGCCTTAGCGATCTGTATTGCCGAAAGCCCGACGGAGCTCGAACCTCCATTGATAAAGACGTGCTGCCCCGCCTTGACTTGAGCCATGTCGACGAGGGCATCAATGGCTGTCCGCCCCACGAGCGAAATGCCAGCTGCCTCATCCCAAGTGACTGAGTCGGGCTTCTTGGCCAGTTGTTTCGCTTCGATGGCGATATATTGTGCGAGTGCGCCTTGACCACGGTTAGGATAGCTTCCCTCTGAGTGGAAAGTTGGATGTTTCGCGCTTAGCCCCGCGAAGTTTGCCCCATTTCACAGGTGTTACATACCTGCGGGTATTAGGCCAAAGACAGGGTCTCCGACCGAGTATGCCGTTCCCCTCTGTTTGACGATCACCCCTAAGACGCAAGCCATTGTACGTCAGTTGCGATCCCATTGTGATACATGAGAGCCCGAAGATCTGAGTTGGCATACCAGCAAAATCGAACTCGGCGGTGAGTGGTCGCTTCTGAAGCCAATTGGGCAACAGCCCCATAAGCTTATAGCCACTATGGGGAGCATAAAGTTCAAGTAAAGTGACTGGAGTCTGGTTGGAGGCATGCAGACGTACGCTGGGTTCAGCGCTGCTGATTTGATCTTGACGAGGACGTGGCCTTCGGAGAGATCGTCCAATACAGGTACGTCCTCGCATAGTTTCAGGGCGTGGGTCGGAGAGCCTCTTCTAATAATCCTCCACGCTTTCTGAGTTTGTGGTATTGTGTCCATGGTGTGGATTGCAACGAGACGAGAGAACTTGGTGAGTATGGGGTGGTTGAGACTAACCGATCTTCGCCACAGTCGGGATGATGCGCGGGTGGCATGAGACCTCCAAAAAAGCCAAGCAATATCTCACGCCTGCTGAGCGTGCCTCACTCTCGGGGTCAGCCCGAATCAGCTTACGCCAGCAAACCGATTTCAACCAATTACACTCACCTCCGCCTCAACGCCTGACACTGCGGGCTTTTGCACGACATTGCTTATCACTCTTATTCTGATGGATATCCACGAGGAGACATAAATTTTCCATCAAGCCTTCGACTTTTATCCACACAACCCTCAACATTTACGAACCTGGCCGCCCCCGCATCGCCAGACTCGTCACCTGGGGTCAAGCTCAGCGCACGCACAACCGCGCGACACAAATAAGTTACCGGAGGGCTGACGTCTGACCCGAGAGACTAGGACGACGCGCAGCAGCTGCGCTGGGGACATGTCGAAAAAGCCAAGCAATATCTCACGCCACATTCCCTATTCTACCGAGCCGTGCCTCTTCGTTCGGCTTCGGCTATACTCGGCCCGAAGCTCGAAAGACAGGTCTCTGCTGGACCATTCCCTTCTCCACGTCGAATATCGTTCAGTCCTGTGATCGACTCCCATTGCGGATCATTATGTCCACATTCTCAAACAATGGGTTTGACGTTTCGTCATATGCCGCCTTTAGACCAATTTATAGTCAAAATCTTTACGACTTGATTGCCTTATATGCGTCCAGATCAGGAGCTGGAACCATTGCGGTGGACTTGGGTTGCGGAACTGGTCGGTATGACGATAACTTGTATGCGCTAGGGGACTAAGGGTCTCGATATAGGGCAAGTAACCCGAACATTACTTCAGCACTATGACAAAGTGATCGGGGTAGATCCGTCCCCAAGCATGATCCAGCAAGCCAAACTCGAATCAGAAAACTGGGCTGGACGTGACAGAGTAACGTTTCTCGTTGCGGCAGCCGAAGACATTCATTTGCATCTGGGCGAGCATTCAATAGACTTGGTAACTGCAGGTGAGCTTCAGGGCCAAAAGAATCCCATACCCTCGGTATTATTCACGCCGAGCAGGTCAATCAGCCCATTGGTTTGACCAGTCAAAGATATGGAAAGCACTCGAATACGTCGTAAAGCCGGGAGGTGCCGTCGCCTTTTGGGTTGAGTGTTATCGTCATCACTCAAATGCCTCCCGAATGCGGATACGCGGCTGACACATACATCCTCTTCCAGGGCTATGGGTCTTTCAGAATCACCGAGCACCCTGAACTCACATCGATGCTCCGCGATTTTGCTGCAAACGAGGACGGCCTAGGACCGTTTTGGCAACAACCGGGCGTCTCCATCGTAGACTCCAAGTACCGTTCAATTCAATTTCCGAACAACAGCGCCTGGCTTCCTTCGTCACAAGTTCGTGTGTATCTTGAAGGGCCTGACGAAGATGGAACGTCCCTGCCATATCGTCCATTCGACGAGGTGCTTCAAACCGGTCTCTTTATAGAGCCCGAATGGCGAACCGATACCATCATGAATCGATCTTTGTCGTTGGACGATATAGCCGCCTACTTTCGGACATGGAGCGCTGTTCACAGCTACCAAAAACAATATCCAAACGACAAGGAACGGACGGGACAGGGAGCGGACGGAGACATCGTGGATAGGTTTGTGGAGTCGCTAAGACAAGCCTTGCAGGAGCCAGTTGGTGCAGTTGACGTTTATTGGCCCGTTTTCTTGATGATGGTTCAGAGAGCGAACCCCATGGGTAGACTAGAGAAGACCCAACCTTAGGACATGGTGTATCTTGGACTTTCTCCGAATTAATCGAATTAAGTTGTTCGAATTTCCGAATACGCCACAATTAGCACAGTCGGAGAAATATGCCTGAGTCTGAAAATAGCCGCTTTTTCGGTGTGTAGATGTTGGGCGTCGTAGGCAGCAGTGACAGCAATCATCATCGGAGCAAACAATGCCGTCGCAAACCCACGCAAATCAAGTACGTTGTGTGTGGCGGCCGGAGTCGAATACACCATGCTACGATTTACGCCAGCGCCTCCTGACTCCACATCAGAAAGACGCCACTGCTACCAGTTTGGAAATTTCTTCTCGAGGTGAAAAGCCGTGTTCGTAGCAGCATTGCGGTGGACACACATTCGGAGCCGATAGTGCCCCGGCGGTAACCTCCCCTCCGAAAGCCACAGAGGAATCGAACGATCATCCGACAGCGTTTATCTCGGGAACGTAGACGGGTGACCAAGGCCTTTATTCCACGACACGCAGGAGCCTTCGTAGAAGTCTCGAAGAACAGAGTTGGAGGAGGCTTCTCAGGCTGCTGTTACACATTCAACTTCAAAAGACGTGAAGGCCTAAAACACGTTCCAAACCAGGAATTGGGCCCCGAAATGGGATTAATGTGATCCTGTAGACCCTGTGCTATTTGCAGTGTTCGGCTGCTTTGTCTGTGCATTATGCCTTCCGCTTGGGGACAGCGGTTGGTGTCGGGTCGATCGAATCGCTTTCCCCAAAGTGAGGAGATTATAAGCCGGTATACCGCCCCAGCACCCCCACTCTCTCGGCAGGTGCCGTGTGACACCCGGACCGAACGCATCGTTCCTCGAGATTACTCACCTTTGGGCGAAATCTTCGTATTGTGTTCTAGAGCCTGTTGCATAAAAATTTTGGGTATGCGGGTCTCATTTTGTGCCGCGTGCGCGAACTCCAGCGGGCAGCGTGTTACACTTTCCAAGCCAGTGGATACTCGCATCTAGCTCCCGAACTAGCTCTCTGCGACCCGGGCGCGTTTTGTCTGGCTACGGGCAGATATGCGCTTATTCCACTCCTCGATAAACATTGCTACCCTTCAGGGTTTGTCCTCTTGTCTCCTGCATGTGTACCCTTCGAAGGCAGATCGGAAGTTTCTATAATGACATCTACACACCCTACTTCGGCGAAGGAGAGATCTATCGACACCTTTTATTTAGCAAGCACATATGGACGATGAATGTCGTTATCTGTCTCTTCATTCTTCGTCCTCTCTCTTCGTTCGCCAATGTCTTCGCTGCCCATCTACTCCCGGGTCGTCCATAACCTCAGCGACATATCATTAAACTCGGCACCTCCTTTATATCAAGCTAATTCAGAAGACGTTACGCTCGAATTTTCACCGTCGCATCGCTTCTCTCCAGCCAGTCCACCTGAAAATGCATCCTCGCGTCCTTCGTCCTCGCATTCCTCGCGACTCTCGTTCACTATTGGCCGAAAGCAAACCATAGCATTAGTGAACCCATCCGATCTCAAGGCCCATCTTGTTATTCTGCGCGCCTTTCATCGTCTACGTCAACATGTTTACTCGGCCACTCGGAAGGCGACGCCCTCGAGCAGCGACGCAGCCCTACAGCAGGCATGGGAGGTGTTCCTCGCCAGAGCTGTCTGGCGCTTCGAGCTTTGGCTCAAGCATGTGGTAGCTAGACCAACACGCGATTCGATGTATGCTGGACCTGTCAATACTTGGTTGAATCTTCACGAGGTTCCGCCAATCGATGTCGTCATGGTCTGGCATTCGTATCTCCTGGTACGTAACTTATGACTTCCGATTTACTTTGATGCCGGAAAGGATAGTGACTCCTTCCGATAGCATCCACGCACGTACTTTGAAGACGGTCTCCGATATAACACGGGCCTTCTATCCCGGGGGTGAGCAAAATCGTTCTTGCTCAACGTTACCGCGCTGAGCTTCGATCTGTTTCACGTAGATCGTTTCCGCTCCACGAAATCGCCGTAATGATAGAAAATGAGGACCCGCCACGGCCTGGGTCAGCGGCACAGACACGCGCCTACTACTGGGAGAGCTGCACACGGCAGCCATGGCAGCTCTCGCCTTGCCTGGAGGGAGTGGAAGACGGCATTTCCTTCATATCCATAGATTGCCCTGCCTGCACATCAGAAGTTACAGCTCCATGGTTTTCCGAAGACGGCACCGGTTGGGCACAGAGGCAGTTTAAAGCTTACTGCGCAAATTGTGGGATGCAAGTTACCAAGGAGGTCAGTCCACAACCGACTGAGGTCATAGGTGTGGGTGTGAGACTAAATCTCACTCAACTCCGCAGTCACTTGCCGTGCTGAAGTTCTCGGAGGATCTCCGTAAGGTTGTCGAAGAGCCGAAACGGCGAACTTTAGCGTTCGTCCAATTCGGTCAATGGGATCCACCCCGGTCACTAATTTAGTCTATCGGACATAGAACCCTTCATCTCCACGAGGAAACTGGTAAACCTTTTATTGCCGCAGCTCTTCTATTCAACCAGAATCTCGTCGAGGATCTCGAGAGATCATCGTTTCAGCCCGATGCCAGGGCTTACGCTGCTCAAGAGCTTCGCTGGAGTGTCGATAAGGTTGCCGCGCGGTGCCGAGCCGGGTTTCGAACAACGGCATATATGAAGCAATATAGAGAAGACGGAAAGGCACATCAGGGCCTGAAAGGGTAATTACGCCGCTTGCACTCGACCTCGTTCTTCTTTGCTCCCCTCAATCTGACTGAAACGTGCCATGCAGGCTTCAGCGAATGATGGAGGCCTACACGACGCCCGGCCCTTATTCTATCGACCTCGTAAAAGCCGTGAGTCAGATATTCAGCTTTGTGTAACAGTGTGTGCTGAGGGTCTCCACACGGCATAGGTTCAGCGACAAATGAAATTCGTCGAATCTATGGCCGACATCGGCTGGACACAAAGTGGAAGATTCGATTCTAACAGCGATGAATTAGCGTTGAAGAGAGCGATCGCTGGATATCACGCTTTCTTGGACATAATGGCTCAGAACCCTGACGCCTTCTTGGTACCCACGTTGGTAAGCTGCCAAGCTGACAACGCTCGTTGCCATTCCTCATGAAAGCCTTAGAGCATCGACCTAGCATGGCACACACACCAGCTACTTTGTGTCAATTACAGGTGCGTGTGATGTCGACCGGATCTGGCCAGCGGCGCTAACGGAAACGCTTTGGCCCCAAACGACAGAGAATCCACCCTCGATTTAGTAGGCACAATCGTAGACCATGATGATTCTGTAGAGCAGGAAACTTTGGCAGCGGCCTTCGATCAAACTGCCCGTCTGTGGTCCGTAAGTCGGCACAGAAAAAGGTTGCACAGGAATTGCTTCGCTTACGCCAGTCGTTTCCAGAGTCGATTCTCGGTACCCTATTCTACTTGTGGTTGTCCGACTATTAGGGCGACTAAATTATCGACGATGGATTCTGTGGCGAAGCTCTTCAGCAAGAAGGGGAAGCAAAAAGCGACCCCCACAGAAATCGAAAACCATCGGCCAGACCTCGTATCCCATCATCCGAATGATGTATTCGAGACACATCCATCCGACCATTCGCAGGTCAAAGTCATCAACAGCTCGTCAATAGCCAAACAAGCTGCGGTCCGGGAGAAGTCAAATAAACGGAGAATTGAAGAGGATAAGGAAGCGGTGGCTAACGGGACCGCAGACAGTTGGCAAGCGCTGGCAGTAGATGCGCGAAAAGGCAAGGTGAAAAGCCACGACCCCGCCTTCGTCGATCTGCTAAGTCCGGACGACGTACTCAACGCAAAGGCCATTTCAATGGGCCAATGTACCATGGTTGGTCGGATAGTCAGACCGTGTAACGCACCAAAGCTGAGGGCTTCGTATGATCTAGGGACTTGGTTCGCTTGGGAAATGCGTCGGCGGAAACAAGAGGTCGAGGGCGAGACCATTGAGAAGCGACGGAATGGCAAGTGCATTTGATCCACACAGAGATGGGTTAATTACCTTTTCTTAGTTTTTGCATTAAATGTAGGAATACGTTGAATTCTTAACCTATCTCCCATAGGTGCTTTGGTGCCGACAGGGACTATTGACTTTTTGGACACTGCTATGTTGAATGCGTTAGTAATTCTGTATCCCCGTATGGTTAATATTTTGAATATGGTCATGTGCTTTTGGGGTGGCTTGGTCGAGAGAACGTCGGAGCACACGCTGATGACGCAAGTTTCCATATGCGGACCCCGTGACCTCGCCGCGTTTTCAGTCCAAACTGCGAGTTCGATTCGCAAACCCCTTGCCGTCGCACATCGTACTCCACCAAGTATCTACACCAGTCTGAACGCACCGCAAGCCGAAAAATTTGAACCTGGAGCATGGCTTTCGGGGCAGTGAAGTCCTTACTGCATGTGGAGAGGAGGAAACTTCGAAAGTACTCCTGGCTACCAGATGTCTTGCGAATTGAAGGCAGTATCATCCGGCGCATAGTGGGACCCGTTCTGACAGTGACGCTGTTTGCTGGCTGCGTTGCGGTCTCTTCCGAAATATACGACTACCACCTGAACCTCAGCAACAACGTAAGCCGGCTCGTGAAGGCTTGTTCCCTCCGGACTAAATCTTCGCCTGACCATTTGATAGGTCGTTCCTTTGCTATCTGTTGTCGTCGGCCTGATCCTCGTCTTTCGGAATTCGTACGTGTTTAACCGGGATTTGCCGTTGCTCGGTCTAATTGGCGCCTGTTCCTAGAACATCATGTAGGTATTGTTAACACTTAAAGGCCAGCCTAGCCTAACTCCCAGTTGAAAGACGATCGCTACTATGAGGCCCGCAAGGACTTTGCTGCCTTAACCTCCATAGTGAGTGCTGCCTCCACCTGAGCGTCTTAGCCTGGTGTCCTGCCACCGTTCGTGTCTGACCAATTGCAACGACGTCCTCAGGTTCGCAATCTATCCCGACTCATCTGGGTCCAGGTCACAATACCAACCGAAAACAAAGATGGAGACAAACCTCCTCCAACATCATTTTCTACCTTTTTGCGAGCAGGCTCCCCATCATTGAAATCGTCACCGATGGCAAAAACAAACAATGAGCTAACTGTTGCTCAGCTCACAGCAATGAAAATACGAGCGATCAAATTGCTTCTTTCGTTTGTTTACACTGTTATGCATCAGTGAGTGAATCCGCAATCAATGTCTAGCACCTAACTTAGCGCACCCGTTCAGCTTGCGGAACGAGCCCGGAACAGATTATGAGGACTATGTGGGAGTTCTCCCAGAAGGTGCGGTACCAGACCATACTGAGGCAAACAGCAAAATGATTGCTGATCTTGAACCCCAGGGTTCAAATATAATGTCAGCGAATTGGGCAAAAATACCCTCCTTCATCGATATGCCACATACGCAGCAATCGATAGAGGGCATCTAGGGTCTGACCCGAAAACCAAAGCCAAGGGTTCCTCGGGACACAACGGTTCGCCGACGGCCACGGAGGCGCCTAATTCTCAAACCCCTTTGTTAGAAGGCGGTCACGCAACGGTCAAGGGGAATAGCACTACGGTTGAATTTCATGCCCGGTCAACGCCCGATTCACTACCGCTACCTTTGATGTAACGATAGGTTTCGTGACACTTGTTGGTCTTCCGGGGAGCTAATTGGCATTACGACAGCATCGCACACGACCTTCAGCGGATCATATATAGCTTTAAGCGAAAAGGACTTTTGGACCCACTTGGACCTGCTGGTTAGGACTGAATTCTTTTCTTTACCTCTCCATGGAAACTGACCCGCAAATCTCCAACCCATAGGTTTTAATGCTATGAACCAACTGTTAGTTCTTCTTTCACCCTTTGAGGCTGCTGATCGTCCTAACAGCCTGTTCTAGTGTTTGTTCCATGGTGGAGCAGCTCACTGCGATGGAACGTATAGCGACTACACCTATCCCCATTTCTTGTCAGTAAACTTCACCACATCAGACGATGCCCGGCTAACGGTGGTTTCGCTCATAGACGGCATTCATTTGAAACAATGCGTCACCCTCTATCTATTTTCGCTTCCATTCACATTGATTCATGACATGCAGTAAGTCTACATATTGTTACCAACTTGGCCAATCTGATATGGTTACGTTCCACCTTAGCTGGAAGACTGTTCCACTCGTTACTCTCGTCGCTTTCACCCTGATGGGTATCGAGGGGATAGCCAACGAGATTGAAATGCCATTTGGCAAGAAATCTGCCGATCTCCCACTGCGTACGCTTATAGGGGTTTCTTACTCACTTTAACGGGAATCTGATTGGCCCCTCTCTTCATAGACCAATATTGCGACGCACTTCGCGAGGAAATTGAGTAAGTGGTTCGGAGGACTTTCAAACGACTGCTATTGACATTCGTCCAACCATAAGATACATGATCGAACGGCTTCCTGAAGGACCTGAGGACGATGATCCTTATGAAGAAGAGGAGCAAGACGATTGATAATTCACTTGGGCCCTTGGAGCCGTCGCTGTACCGGCTCGGCTCAGGATAATTCCCCACAACCTTCGAGCATTGACTCATTCCATCATTTTTGTAAATCTTCGTCGCTCTTGCATGTTCTGGATGCTCCTCCTAAATACGATCAAGAGAACTATTCGCTATAATGACCCATGCACCCAATCGTCGGATACCTAACACGCACAAACAGCAGTAAAGTCGGCGCTGATACAAATTTCAATCTCGACCTTGAATAGCAAAGCAGCGGCTTATCCAGGTACTTCAGAACTCCAAACCTTTGAAATCGATCGCTCACGGTCATTTGCGATAGAATTGTGCTTCTCTTGGGGTGCAGGATTAGCTGGAGGACTCAGGACCATTGTGCAGTTAACACCATCGCCCGAACATGAGCTCAAGAGGATTCTCTCGAGGGGGAAGTAGAGGAGGTGGAGGTGCGAGGGGATTCAGCGCGGGGCGGGGTGGTAGGTAGTTTAGAGGCGTCAGAGGTAGGGCGTAATACTGATTGCCATCGTGATAGGATTCCGAGGCGGAGGAGGCGGAGGTAGAGGTGGATTCCAGCAGAGGGATATGGGCCCCCCAGACCAGGTCTTCGGTATGAATGTCTTCGCTTCGAATGCGTGCAGGATACTGCTAACAGTCGATGTTGTGGATTAGAAATGGGCACTTTCGTTCACGCTGTGGAAGACGAAATGCTCTGCACTGCGACGATGCCTGAAAAGGTCCCTTATTTCAACGCCCCGATATATTTGGAAAATAAGAACCAGATCGGCAAAGTAGACGAGGTGCTGGGTCCGGTCAATGAAGTGTATTTTACGATCAAGATGGAGCAGGGGATGGTCGCGTCGCGTTTCCAGAAGGGCGACAAGGTCTACATTGCTGGAGACAAGACCCTCCCCATTGAAAGATTCTTACCGAGACCCAAGGTTGCCGGAGGAGGTATGTGGCTTCACTCGTCGTTACATATGATCTCGTCTGACGTTCACCTTTACCCTTCGCAGTTACCAGTATGTCTCGATCAAATGTTCAAACCGCGTGCCAGGCTAACGTAGATTGCTTGCAGAGCGAGGTCAAGGTGCCCGCGGTGCTAGGGGCGGCAGAGGAGCACCACGAGGCCGTGGAGCACCAAGGGGACGTGGCGGCGCGGACAGGGGCGGACGAGGAGGCTTCCGTGGCGGGTTCGACTCTCGTGGTAGGGGCGGGGGCAGCTTTAGTCGTGGCGGAGGCGGTGGTTTCTCTAGAGGAGGAAGCGGCGGATTCCGAGCTCGCGGGAGGGGATACTAAAATGCGACTTCTTTCTCAAGTGCCCAAAATGCTTGCCACCTTATTGAACTATCGTCTGGACCTCTCTTGTATTACTGTATTATTCGCTCTCATTTTGTCTCCAATTCGCAACGCTTTAAGGAAGCAAAGTGACAAGTTCATTGTGATGAACTAAGCGGAAACAGGAGCGTCGGAGACCGCAGGGCGAGCCATGCCGGGAGCCAGGTATCCTCGGTTGCGCTTGTTGGCATACCACACTAAAAAGGGGTGGCGTCAGTAAGATCTTATATACTCGTAAAAAGAAAGCCTTTGCGCACAGATATCTGCTTTTCGGACCGGCAAAGCTTCTTGACGATCTGTCCTGCCATGCACCAAGTCCTTCAAAGCGAGGTCGTTATAGTACTTGCAAACGACCTTCCCGCCCTGACTCTCGATTGCTGAAATTGCCGATTTTGATGCCCGTGACAGTTCAAGGAAAACTGGCGACTTCAGTTGCTCGGCACCCTAAAACTCCGGTGAGTGAATGGCTAGCTGAATATGCAAAACCATCAACTTACATCCCCTAAAAGCTTCACTCCATCCTTGACATTATGAATGCAGCCGCTCATTAGAAGTTCTCGGGCAGTGATTGGCTTCTCCGGTGACGATGTTAACCGTCCAGAGTTGATCCAGTGTTGCAACCGATCGAGGTTGACCGGGGCAAATTCCGTCGCAGTTCTATCAATCGCATACGAATTAGGGCCACTCTTCACAGAGAAGTTCATGATACGTACGGGTTCGTAAAACCTCGCTTGGGAAAGCGGCGCGTTATGGGTGTTTGTCCACCCTCGAATCCTGCTTTGGGTTTGCCATTCCCCGACCGCGCCTTTTGACCTTTGTGACCACGAGTAGACGTTCCACCGCGTCCAGATCCCTGACCTCGACCTAATCGTTTTTGCTAATCGGGACTCGGGGTGAGTGATCGTTTGTTCTGAAGAGGAGCATCGTTACGCGACGTACCGTATGCTGAGAACCAGGTGCTGGTCTTAGGGTGTGCAAATTCACTGGTTGCGTGCTATATTGCCGTGTCGACGAGATTGACGGCGTGGACCAGAGCTTTGATGTCCTAGCAAAATTTGAAAGATACATTTTGCGGGAGTGATTGAGCGGGTCGAAATTTCGGAACGGAAAACTGTTTGTCGTTGTTTGATGTTCGTGTTTTTGGGATCCCGAGTACCCCCACCCTGTCCAGCCCCATGAACGTCCTTCGCGTGACTAGAAGTCCGCATTTTCTAGCAAGAGCTGCACGGCTGGCGTCAACTTCAACGTACAGTCA
Organism: Tulasnella sp. 424; assembly: GCA_019633425.1. Lineage (NCBI taxonomy): Eukaryota > Fungi > Basidiomycota > Agaricomycetes > Cantharellales > Tulasnellaceae > Tulasnella > Tulasnella sp. 424. The sequence continues at coordinate 196,435 of WSUB01000011.1, read as the reverse complement.
GCCAAACTCTGCTTCATCTTCCACTTCCCCAGCCCCAGCCGTCCTAGTCGGATCCCCCGATGTCATTTCCAACCTGCGACCGGCAATCTACGACGGCGTTTGGTTCAAAGCAGTCGAAACTATTCCCGATGATCCAGCAACGTGGTCCTCTTCCACGTTGATACATCCAGACAAGGAAACAGAGCACCCTTACGCTCTGAGCGAATTCCCTCTGAACGAAGGACGGCAAACACAGGAGAGCGGAGCTGGAGTGGATCCATTTTTCGAGGAGAAGCAGGAATGGAGGATGCAGTATCGGCTGATGAAGCAATCTTTGGATGCTTTCAACCATGCCTTCTGGACGGACGTGAGCATATGTTGTTGGCTCTTCCATCTATTCATGAAGTTCAACGCACATGTCTCTGTTTCCAGACCAACACCCGGTTCAACGCTTACAAGCACTTTGTGGAAACCTCGACAAAATCGTCTCCGGAATACGCGTCCTCTTCGCCAGAACGGCAGGAAGAACTTCTCCAAGACGCGACCGCCAGCTTCTACCGACTATGGCAGACAACAGAAGAGAAACGGCAGAAGGCTTATACGAAGGAGATGTATCGACGGACATGGGGCCTCATATGGTACGGTGCTAGACTACAGGTTCAGAGGGCACGATGGGCTGTGCGTAGTATCGGACGACAAGATTTACTGTAATCCAAAACGATGGCCATGCTTTACTCCCCGAATCATACAACATGAGCCAGCACATCTTCGTGAAATCCTTAACTCACTCCTACGCAACCAAGCACCACTATTCAAACACGAGACGACCCGAGTAGTCAGACCTCGTCGTTGAGCTCCTTGCTATCCTCGCTGCTCTCGATCCAGCGGCCGTTGTTCCGCGTCCATACGTAACTCTTCGACCTTCCTTGAATCGCGACCTCCGTGAGTCTTGGGCATGCAATTTGGGAGAGGTGAATCGTGGTTTCGTTTTCATCGGGAACTGATGAGCAGCCTGGAAAGACAAGACGCAAGGGTTTGAACACATGGACGCCATTTGAATCCGAAAACTGCGCGCTCTTGGTTAGTTAAGCCTCCTACAGTATGATAGAGCTCAACTTACGACTGTCGTGCCCCGACTATGTGGCGGCAAGTACCTTATGATGAACTTCTCTAAGTCTCTTAGGAGACCGAGCCTTGAGACTAGTAGCTCAAGATGCAATGGTGAGAGCTCGAGATCCAAATGTCGTACGCCTGCCGTCGAACGGTGCAGGCTATCCAGGATCCTCTCCGGGTTCTCGGTGGGGAAGGGCCCCTGTATCTTGACAGACTTGACGGGACGCCCGGGAACCAGATGATATACCACGGATAAGGGTGCCTCCACAGTCTCCAAAATTGGCATCGTCCCAGGTTTGAAGAGAACACTAGAATCGCGCTGCTCGGCATCTTCCTCCATGCATCTCTCTAGTTGCTTTTGGATGGCCTGCCCGGCGGAGTAGCGGAGCGTTTTAAGCCCTTTGTGAGCCTGGACGAAAGCCCAAAACCCGATGTCGAGCTCGAGGCTGTTGTCATTCATGACAATGGTTTCGAGGTTTGGTCGGCTCCTAGACGAATATTCGGTCCGGAATTTCATGTTGTATGACGCTTTGTTCTCGATGAATAGCGCCTTCAGGGAGGGGAGGTCGGAAATCAGGTTGTTGTAATCATCAGACGATGGCGGGCCGTCTCTGCTCCATTGGTAGCCAGCTATTTCTATGGATTTGATGAGCGACCTCCGGTCGATGACGGGAAGGTTGGGTTCTATGAAGATGACGAGCCCGTAATATGCCTTTTTTATGTCAGGGCCGTGGCGCAAGGAGAGATGGCCCCATAAGGTGCGGTTGGCTTCGTCCTGTGAAGTAGATCATCAGTTAGTGTTATGTCCCAGCGTCGAAATTGGCCTGACAGACGTGAAAGAGATGATTGACGTATGTGCAATTTAGAAGAGATTTCTTGTCCCCGCGAAGATGCCCGAGAATCAGAGGAAGGAGCTCCAACGGAAGTGCAACGCTCTGGAACGTGGTACGTCAGGATAGTTGATGCGCAACAAAAACACAACTGACGGACGCAGTGAGACGGGTTTACTATGCGGCGAAATGAGTCCTGAAAGGAACGTTCCAACTTTGCAGCAATCCTATCCATACACACCCAGCACCATGCTAGGATGTCGCAGCAGGTTTCTAACGTCTAAGGGATCGAGTTAGCAGAGCTAGGACGTTCGCGCAATCAACTGTCAAGTCAACCGACTAACCCAAAAGACGATATAGATATTAACGCGAAGTGTTACCGCCAATGGAAGGGCGAGGATTTCCAAGGTGGTCGTCCAACATTTCCAGGTCAATCGAACCCAGAGCAAAAATGCGAAGAGCAGTAGGACGACAGTAGTACGAAGATACCATATGAAGATATATACGGGCAATAGACTTGTAGGCTTTTGGAGCGCTTGCTCAAGCTTTAGCATAATGTCGTCCAGGTCGTTGGGGGATGTGAGGGTGATGGCCATGGCAGGTTAAAGAAGGGGAAGTCGAAGAAGATGAAACATACCACAAATCAGCGAGCTTTTGAAGTTATTCATTGGGCTTCTTATCGACATCGATCGAGTTCGACTGAATGGAGTCGGATGCGATTCTCCACCCTGCTTGGGACGTCATGACCTAGAGGAGAGCAAGAACGGGCTTCCGTTGCAACTTTACCTGGTTCTGGAGTGACGACCCCTGGCCAAGACTTGACCGGTTTCATTGTCATCCGAGTCCCGGTATGTGAGCATAGCTTCGACGGGCAGAGTCGCAATGCCAGGGGTGAAGGAAGCCGATTGAAGCCGCGGCGTGACTAACGTGAGACGTGACTGTGACGGAGCCGTTGCAGCTTTGTGACTGCCCTGGAAATCGATCGCTCTGTCCAACTACCAACAACCTCATGTCTGCTGCATCTGGAATCTCAGCTAGCGAAGAGCTTCTTAAGGATTTTTCAGATGCTGTAACAGATCGGAACATTCGTTTTCTCAAAATTGCGATTCAAAACGGTCCGTAGCATCGTTTCTTACCCCAAGTTCGAGCACTCAACCCAAGCCATTGTAGAGGCCCTTGTGCCCCAGGGATCATGGCCATCTAAAGCAGAAGATCTGGCAAGCGACCTAAGTCAGCTCGATGGAATCTTGGTGCAGGACGTTCCCGCGTATATTTTAGCCAGGCTAGACACCGGCAACGAATGGCTCTTCATCAGTTACGTTCCGGATATCGCGAAAGTTAGGGACAAGGTACGTTATATTGTGACCCCGCGCGATATACAATCTAATAATATTTCTTCAACGCAGATGTTATACGCGTCCTCCCGCTCCGCTTTGGTTAAGGCACTTGGCGGGCAGGCTGTGAAAGACACCCTTTTTGCCACTTCCAAGGTAAATCGTACAGTCAACCCAGCTCTGGTTTACCTCTAACTCTTTTAACCACATCTAATCGCTCATGTTGAGCAGAAAGACCTGTCACCGGAAGCCTATGCCGCCCATTTGCGGCATGTTGCCGCACCGAAGCCCATGAGCGCTCGCGAAGCCGAGCTAGCGGAGATCCAGGCAGCTGAGCGGCAATCTAGCACCGCGTTTGAGGGCTCTAGAGCTCGGAAGAACCACGTTGGTGCTGGAGTTGGCGTTGTCTGGACGGCAGAAGTTGAAGACGCTGTCAAGTCGCTGGCGGCAGGGCAGGGAGCTAACCTCCTGATAATCGTAAGGCCCACGCTCGGAGTCGACCACGTTGAACTAACTGAATTGGTCTCAGGGAATTGCTTCAGAGACTGAAGGGGTCAAAGTCATCGAGACCAAAGAGGTTGCGGTGGACGCCCTCGCATCCGCTCTCCCCAGGGCTGAGCCTTGTACGTGACTTTGGAGCTCCATGAATCGTTCTGCACACCGAACTGAATTCATTGTCCGAAAAGCTTACGCCTTTTACCGATGGCAGCCCGAAAAGATAGGTTGGTCCTGGCGTTCGGTTTCGTCCCCTACCCCGATCGGGCGCTGAAGGATCGTGGGGGTTTGCAGTCTTCATTTACACCTGCCCGTCCTCATCTGGAGTCAAACTCAGGATGGTTTACTCGATGGGAGTATCGTCTGTTACACAGACAGCTCAAGAAACGGCCGGATTCAAGATCTTCAAAAAGCTTGAAGCCTCGGACCCCTCGGATCTCGACCTTTCGTTTGCTCAAGACGAACCCCCGGCGTCTGCAAAGCCAACTGGTCCGCCTTCTTTTGCCAGGCCGCGCGGGCCACCGAGGAAAAGATGATCGTCGCGCGAGCAGGATTACTTAGTCCCCGTTGTTAGAGCAGTCGAAAGGTCTAATAATGTTATGGTAGAAAAACGAATCAGATGGTAAAAGAGGGAAAAAAAACAATGTGGCAAAGAGTCCATCCCGAAGGTATAAGAAACAATCAACGAATATTCCCATCTCGAGCAATCCTTCCGATCTCGGCGCGAATTTCGTCTAGATTGGATTTGAGGGTCTGGGCATCCTCAAACTTGCGCGCCTGCATCGCCTCGTCCACATAGGATTCCAGAAGAGCCTCTTGCTCCAACAATGGCTGTAGCGAGTGCGCAAGCGCTGAATCTTGGTCGACGAATGATAAGAAGCCATTTGAACGTCCACCGAGGGTAACGCCGTTAGGTGTGAGAGGCTCATTGGTAGACTCGGAAGCAGATGAATTTTGTGAGGATGATTGTCGAGGCTTGGAGCTCGAGGCGGCTGCGAGTCTCTATTTAGTGAGCGCAAATAAGGAATCCATTAGTCCTTCTCCCAAACAAAGATGAGAGGACTAACCTTCAGAGGGAACATATTTTGCTGCAAGAACAGACTAGCTCTCGTCATGACTGCATTCTGCAGCTTGTCTTGCGAAGTGCCAGCAGCAGCCGGAAGCGCTCGAATCCGTTTTGATATGTTATCATATTCCGCGAACATTTCAAGCATATCTTTCCGTGTAGACGTCGCGCCGCGTTGCCCTCGCGTATCGTCCTTGCTAAACGCTCAGTTAGCTTCAGACCTCATCGAATGTGGTAACGATTACTCACGCATTGACGAATACTTCCTGGAACTGGGGCAAACTTTCCTCGATCTGCTGCTCCACCCTAATAAGCGCCTTGAGGGAAAGGTGAATGAGACGTGCATAATAGTAAGCTGGAACTATTTTTTTACCTTGTGTAACCGAGAGAACGCCGGTGCTGACGTGCTTTCCAAAGCAAACTGTTGACGCCTTGAGAGGAGTTAAGCAATGTCGAACGGCGATAAGTATAGTGGAGAGAGTAATACTCACTGTACCACAGTGTAACAGTCCCGGCAGATACGCACTCCCTTCAGATGCATGTCTCGTTCCTTCAATGGACTGGCCGGCGCTCCATTTGGTGTTCGAGGAGTGACTCCGTAAGCTATGATGTCAGGTGCCTCTTCGATCTTGCCCGTCCGATGGTCCGCAATAATGAGCAAGGAGCATTTCTTGGGCCGTATTGGAGGCTTGGGAGGTAATGAGCAAACAACGCGCCCACATAGGCGGCAGTGATGCTTCCGGTTTGTGAGAGGATGGAATGCTTGTCTGTAAGAACAGGCAGGGTTGTCAAGGCTTTGGAGATCGTGTTCTAGGTGTAAAGGACGCGATCTTACGTGCAGATGGGACATGCCGAAACGGCGTTGTCATCCTCCCAGCGCGTTATTCTCTGCTCGGCATCTCGAATTTGCCGTTCGTTCCGCGCCGCTGAGGACTCCACCACCCCTTTCCACAGGTCAGCAGCGCCTTTGCCCTTCAACTCAGAAAAGTCGAGGAAAGAGCTCGACCTTCGAGCAGTAGGGGATTTTGGAAGGGAAGCCTCTGGTGAGAAATGCAGATCTACCAACTGAGATACACATTACACAGGTCAGTTTGAGCCATGAAACTGAAGAACATGGGGACATGCCTTTTCCAGTCGGCGAAGCAATCGTTTCTCTTCTGCTCTCCGAGATTCAAGGCGATTGGAGCGTAATGACACAAACTCGTCTGTTCGAACTGAGTAAACGCCTTTCGGCTGGAAGCCTGGTCGGTAAGGAGCCAGGGCAGGTTTTGACGTTGAAGTGGATGACGCTGAAGTCGGAGTCGGCAGAGTCTCTTTCGAACTTGTTCCCCGCAACGTGCCCTTTCCGTTCGCTGGAGTCAAGAACGGAGTGGCCGGTGTGGACGGTGCCGTTGATGATCCGCTGTTCGAGATGGTAGATCTTGTGGGCGGGGGAACGGGGTCGACGGCTAACGGAGTAGGTGATGAAGATTTTGGAGGTCCTACCACCATGGATTGGGAGATAGTAGTAGAAGAGGAAGCTGGGAGTCGAAGTGTATCCCCTTCCGGGATCGGCGGGACAGTGCTTGGTGCAACAGCAGGCGAAGACACTGTGGAAGGACGCCCAGAGGACGGTCCTGCTATAGACTGTTGGGACTGTGGTCGGGAAAATGCAGAATCTAGGGACGGTCGGGAGAAATGTTGGCTACTTCCAGAGCGGGACGGCATCATTGGTTGAGACGACGTCGAAAATGTTCGGGCTGACGAGGAAGGACGAAGAGGAGATGGAGTCGGAGGTTTAGACATTCGAGCAGGAATGTGGCGGAATGTAGAGCCAGTCGAGCGTAAGGAAGGAGGTCGCATAGACGGTTGGCTGCCCGCAGACGTTGAAGGAGTTGGTGGCGGTGAAACACCGTCCGGCCCATCGGGAGCTTTCGACTTCCCATTGGTCTGCATTCTCGTGCCGGCCCCGTCCGCGTTACCATTGGCTTCATCTATTGAGCTGGGTAGGATCAGGTTGATGCGAGGAGTGCCTGGAGCCGGAGGAGGCGAGGTTGATGTAGGTATTGCTGGAAGTGTCTTGCCAAGCACGCTCGGGGATGGGATCCGCGGGAGAGGTGAGATATTGCTTGCTCGAGGTACGTCCACTGTAGGAGAAGTGGCGCGAGTCGATGGTGACGGAGATGAAGTCCCAGAGAAGAAAGCGCGGGATGACGAGCCGCCGAGGTTAGCTGGCGGGGTGGCTGTGGTGTGGTTCGATGACGGACTGCCAACTGAAAATGCGGGCGTCGAAGATCCGTTCGCAGACTGAGCGTTTCTCCCGTTCGCTAAAGCAGGCGCAGGGGTGGTTTCATTGAGATCAGTTGTCTGGGTCCTCTCCTCCGTGGGGACGCCGGAGGCCGACGACGTATGAGAGTGACGCTTCGACTGCAAAAAGGATAATCCGGTACGATCAGTAGACATTCGATGAGATTTCAGGAAACATAACCAACTCGGTACGTGGAATATCCAATATGAAGGGCTGGAGGCGTAGTAGGCGTTGAATTCATCTAGGCAAAGGCAACGATCGCAGGAGCAATGGTGCTTGATCCGTTCAAGTGTAGGTTTAGTAGAGAGAGCCCAAGATCTCCGAGCAAGAAAATGGCGATGCGTGGTTGGCGCTGACTGCTCTTTCTGGAGTTTGAGGCCACGCTGGAAGGAACTGCGAAACTGCGTTGCGGTTCCAGTTGGGTCCGATGGGATGATATCCGACTCAAGAGTTTCTTGAGTGCCGACTCCAAAGGTGACGCCCTGTACTCCTGGTCGGCTCGATGGGTTTGAGCTCCGAGGTGTTGGTGTAGAGAGGGGTGGAAGCCAAATAGCGGCTGTGTGCCCTGGGGATTGGGATTTGGACTGGCCAGACAAACAAAAGTTCTACTCTCTACAACCACCGACCAACTCTCTCAAAAATGGAGGTCCAGGACGTCGACATGAGAGGTCCTGACGACATCGACATGCAAGCAGCAGAGGTAGCCGAGATGGCTTTGGATCCTCAAGCTGGGGAAGAGGACGAAGAGGCAGCAGGATCGGACGAACCAGGGGAACCGACAGCTGCTGACGATGACGATGAAGACAGCTCAGAGGAAGAGGAGGAGAATGAAGAAGAGATGAGGAAAGTCGCGCAAGACTTTATTGTTGACGAAGATGAGGAAGAAGAAAGCGAGGTGGAAGATCGTACGAAACGACGGCACAAGAAGAAGAAGCGACGACATCGACGTAAGTTCTGCATTCGATCTCAAATGGGGCCTCTCGCACTCACAACAGCCTCGAATAGACCGAGAAGAAGAAGAGGATCTCGACGATGATGATCGCGAACTGATGGAGGAAAACATGGGCTACGTTGCTCCAGGTCGAAAGCTGACCCGTGTGCGACGCGGTCGCATTGGCTCAGACGAGGAGTCTGCCTCACCCGAACCAGCGCAATCTCGCCAAACTGGCCGTGTTGATGACCTGCAAAATATCTGGGAGGACGATCAAAGAGATGATGATATGGAGGCAGAAGATTACATGGACGACTTCATCGTCGATGAAGGCGAGGAGGGCGAGATGGACGAAGAAGAGCGGAACGAACGAAGAAGGGCAGAACGAGAACGACGTCGTGCGATGGGTGCCAGACCAGATATGGATGGTATTGATCCTGCGTGAGTGTCATTTTCTTCTTCACGGTGAAGCATTCATACCAACCGCAAACACCTTTTAGCGCTTGGGACGAAATCTTCGAAGTTTTCGGAGACGGGCGTGACTATGACTGGGCTCTCGAAGGCGAGGATGCGAACGAGGAGACCGAAGAGACTGCCAAGCCTGACATGAAATACACGGACGTACGTGAATTCGACATAATTCTTGGTAGATACTGAGACCGGCTTTCTAGGTCTTCGAACCTTCCGAAATCAAAGCTCGACATCTCACCGAAGATGACGATATCATCCGGATGACGGACATTCCAGAGCGAATGCAACTTTCAACCAGCTCTCTTTCTCCATCCGCCACCTTGGCCCTTCACGACGATTTCGATTTTTCGCAACACCTCTCGGCTGCCGCAGCATGGGTTGCCATGCGCATTTCCCCTCGTATTACTCGGGACTTTTTCCGTCAAGGCGCACCACACCAGGCTCTCCTTACTCCCCTCATCATTGCCATTTCGCGAATCCTGGAGTTCATGCTCATCCGCAACTTTGAAGTTCCTTACATCTACACCCACCACCACGACCTTATTAGTCACTTCGACTACGAAAAGCGAGTCATGACCGAGTTGTTGAGTCGTGACGAACTTTGGCGAGTCGGAATTCTCGGCATGAAGTTCCGCGCGTTGACGGAGAGAAGGGATGGGCTCTACAAGACCTACGAGAAGATGGGAGTGCACGATGATTACTTCGACTCGGACCTCAAAGATCACCTTGATTCTATCGAAGCTGTCGCAGATGCGAGCGAATGGCTTGGGATGAAATATCGACAGGCACTGAAGGATGCGATGGAAATGCCAGAGGACGACAGCGTTGATGTTTCTAAACGCATAAAAAAACCAACACGCACTTCTCCATACGAAACTGCCAGGTCGACTATCGCGTCAAAGCTTGCAGAAGTAGGTTGATCTCAACCTTTATCCCACCTGTTAACCTTGCACTAAGGATTCCGCTTTCGCAGGGGTTTGGCATCTCGTCTCCTGACATAGTTCGCAACTTCATCGCAAAATCCAAAAAATGCCCCATCATCGATCAAGACGTCACACCTGTGGCCTATGCCGACGAATTCGCGACAGATGGTCCTGGGGCCAGAGATGCCGAGAAACAGCTTGAGCTGGCACGCCTCATCATAGCTACGGAAATCGGCAAGGATCCTCTTGTACGACAACGTATCCGCAGCTTGTTCGAAGGAAGCGCGGTCATTTCCTGCCTGCCGACTGAGAAAGGCAACGAGAAAATTGACGAATTCCATCCTTACATGGTACGTATGAATAATCCGCGGCTTGATTTACTGTACCATATCTCAACTGAAACCCATGGTACATCAGAACTTCAAATTCTTAAAAGAGAAGCCAATCGAGAAAATGAAGGACTCGCCTCAATTCCTTCACATCCTTCAAGCCGAGCACGACCATCTCATCACAATACAAATCAAGCTCCATGATCAGGCTCAGCAGGTTCTCGAGAGAGACCTCTCAAACGCGTTCTTCTCGGACGGAACCGGTCCAGTCAGCAAGGCTTGGAACGCACAGCGCAAGTTGGTTGTCACGGAGGCACTCGAGAAGCACCTGCTCCCATTAGGCATCAAGTGGGCCCGTGAGTGGCTCCGAGAGGAGATCGAAGATAGCCTAGCGAAAAAGTGCGGCGATTCTCTGCAAGACGTAAGTCAAGTTTCTCTTGTATAATCGGGTTTCGTAGTCCTCACGCCCTCGCGGGGTCTAGCGCATCAACCGAGCACCGTATAGGACAGAAGACATCGAACCCGGCTACGTTCCTTCGGTTATGGCCGTTTCGTGGGGCAAGGGTGACCCGCAAAAGGATGCCGTTCACATTGTCGTGCTGGACGAAGAAGGGTATCTCCGTGATCACTTGAAGTTGGATAACCTTCTCGACGAAGAGCTGAAGGAACAATTCACCAAACTAGTCGAGAGACGGAACCCGAATGTCATCGTTGTTGGCGGTTTCACGGCTTCGACAAAGAAACTCATGGACCAAGTCAAGCTTCTGGTACACGGACCGCCAGATCCTTCGGAGGCCAAAGCAGCGCCAAATGGGCAGTCTTCGAGCAAACAGCAGGCTTCATCATCGGAGCCTAACGGGAATTGGAGTGCACCGGCAAACGATTCATGGGGCGCTACGGGTTCACAGTCCAATGATCCTTGGGGTGCCCCCGCGCCTCAGTCGTCCACCGCCGATTCTTGGGGAGGGGCTGCGACCGGTGATTGGGGTTCTGGAGCAGCTTCCGGAGACTGGAGCAATCCCTCTTCCGAACAAACGCCCGCTGCCAATCCAGCTCCTTCCAGCCCGGAACGACCAAAAGCAAAAGAGAAATCAAAGGAGAAGGAGGAGCGCAAGACTCCCATCATCTACGTCAATGACGAAGTGGCTCGTATGTACCAGCATAGCAAGCGGGCAGAGGACGAGTATGGTCGCATCCCGTTGCTTGGCAGGTACTGCGTTGGGTTGGGACGCTACGCCCAGAGTCCATTGAACGAGTATGCTTCGCTTGGCTCTGATTTGGCCGCGATCAGTTTTGATGAATGTCAGACCTTGGTACGCTCCATTGCTTTCCATTTACCTGTTTCTCGGTCTAAAGACAATCAACAGGTTCCTAAAGACAAGCTGTTCGTCGCTTTCGAACGTGCTCTGGTCAACATGGTCAATACAGTAGGAGTGGACATCAACCGCGCAGTGATTGATTCCTACTACCAAACTCTCCTCCCATTCGTGGCGGGCTTGGGTCCGCGGAAAGCCGAGCAGCTAATCCAGAGGGTCTCGACTCTCGTAAGTATACCCTGGGTCTTCCGTGACTATGCACTCATGCGTTGTCTATAGGGAGGCACACTTGTCAACAGGTCACAACTCATTCATGAAAACCTTTTGGGGATGACCGTGTTCCTGAACAGCTCAGGTTTCCTTCGCGTCTCACGGGAGATGAGCTATCGCAAGTCCTCGTCCAAGAAGCGGAAGAACAAGGATTCAGCAGACGCCGTCCCAGACCCTCTCGACGATACCCGAATCCACCCCGAAGACTACGACCTGGCCAAACAGATGGCGCTCGACGCTCTCGAATTCGACCAAGATGATGTTGAAGATGACGCTCACGCCGCACAGCTTATTGGCAAGTTGATGGAGGATCCCGACAATGCGAAGAAGTTAAATGTCCTCAACTTGGATGACTTCGCTGCCACCCTGTTCAAGACTCAACAGAAAGAAAAGCGACATACCCTCGACATGATCAAACAGGAACTCCTCCGGCCGTTCGGAGAGCGTCGCAAGGAGTTCATCTTGCCAGACAAATGGGATATCCTCACCATGTTAACTGGAGAGACCGAGTCTACCCTGCAGCGTGGCAAGATTGTTTCAGTCTCTGTCGTTCGGGTCAAGTCGAATTTCGTGGCAGTACGGATGGACTCGGGCCTCGACGGTGTGTTGGCCGCAAAGTACCTCTCGAACGACGGCCATGCAATTCCGGAACAAGTCGTGCAGAAGGGCCAGACAATCCCTGCAGTAATCATTGCCGTCTACGTAGACGAGTTCCGCGTGGAGTTCTCTGCTCGACCCATGGACATCCAGACCGGAGACGCACACACTCGCCGTATTCCTCTGGACGAGTGCTATGATAAGGTGCTTATGGAGCGGAACAAGGATATTGCAGACCGAAAGAAGCGCCGAGAAGTCGATCAGATCCGTCGTATCATCAAGCATCCGAACTTCCACAACCTCAATTACAAGCAAGCGGAGGAGCTGCTCAGCCATCAACAACGCGGTGACGTGGTGATCCGTCCGTCGACTAAAGGTCCAGATCACCTCGCTGTCACTTGGAAGGTTGACAATGGATTGTATCAGCACATCGGTAAGCCTGCTCGGACGCTACTTGAATATTCTCGCTCACCTCTCTTCAGATGTCGTGGAACCCAACGCCGATATCACTTCGCAGAACGTGGGGACGCACCTCGTCGTGGAGGGCAAATACCAATTCTCGGATCTAGACGAGTTGATTGTGAACTACGTAAAAGCAATGGCACGCAAAGTGGAAGAGCTAACAGCGCACGACAAGTTTAACAAAGGTACCGATTCGGAGATCCGTGAGTATTTCAAAACATCCTCTGTCCTTGTCCCTGTCCTAATTAATTCCATTGGAAGATGTCGAGCTGGACCAAAAGATTAGGAGTATGCGCAACGCTCGTAGTGTTTACGCTTTCGGCTTCAACCGTACCCGACCTGGCTGGTTCAACCTGCATTTCAAAGCCAATACCATGTCTCCGATTCAAACGCTGGTAAGCGTCGTTCGTGCACTATACACACCCGTCGGAGCTCTAATTTGTAACTTGCTATAAGCACGTCAAAGTCACTCCGAACGGGTATCAACTAGACGGACAGGAGTTCGGGAGTGTCGCAGACCTTTGTGATGGCTTCAAGACCAAGTTCGATATCTTCATATCTTCCTTCCACCGCCTTAATACTGACGATGTCTCCTTGATTACAGGGTCGGTCGAATGGGTGGCGTCGCCGGGGCGCAAACCCCGTATGGTTCTTCTCGTACGCCTGCCATGACACCTGGCCGCGGCGGAGGAGGAACAACTCCTGGTCACATGTCATCTCATCAAACCCCAGGTTATGCCTCAAGTCGCCTGAATCCCAGCATGGGCAAAACCCCGAATCCTTACGCCGCGTCAGCTGCAAAGACACCGAACCCTTATGCCCCACCTGGTCCTGGCGGTGGTGGCAACCGTCCACCCGTTCCTGCAGCCGCAAGTGGTGGAGGATGGGGAGCACCGCCTCCAGCTCCGGGAGGTTTGTGGGGTGCTTCGAGCTCAGCAGGCGGAAACTGGGGACAATCTCCTGCCCCGCAAAGACCACCTGGCCCGCCACCACCTCCAGGTGGAGGAGCTCCTGCCGGTATGCACCCTTCACGAGCTGCAAGGCTCGATGCTGCAAATAGCCGTAGTAATAATGATTGGGGATCGAACCGCTACTGAACTCTCACTAATCATAGTCGTCATCTTCACTTGTTCTTGGTTTGCTCACTGTTTCCTATTGTATTCTACAACCCCGTACTACTCGGTTAGACTCACTATGCACGCACTTGCTGGTGAACTCTGATATGATTTATTGCAATAAGCAAAGATACAAAGGAATTCGCTGTGTTCGGCGGCGAAGGCCTCCGTCATCTTGTAGAAAACACATCTCGTTTAGCTAGTCTTGAAAGGGCTGGGCTCGGTGGCTTGGGGCATGGTGGTCAAAAGGTATTCCACTTCGCTTCGAAGAGCACCACAGAAGCGTTCTGAATTTGGAGGAACGCGATCAGCTGGTGCAATTGGAGTCCGAGTGGGGTCCAAGTTTCATCTCACCAAGAGGTAAATCGGATTGATCTCTTCCGAATGGCATCTCGATTTCATCCGCGATACCTTCGATACCCATTAGGGTGAACGCGACGAGCGTGACAAGAGGGATCATCTTCCAGCTATTAGGTATTAACGTGTCGGGGTTAGAACAAGTCGTTCCGCGACCAACAGCAGGACACGCACTGCATCGTGGACACCAAGGTGAACGGCAAGGCGAAGAGGTAGAGGGTAACGCATTGCTTGAGGTGGATACCGTCTACAGGTTCGATGCGTGGCCTGGTTAGCGAAACGATATTGTTCACAATATGCAAAGGACACGAACAGGACGTTGGAATTGGGGTTGTCGCAACCCTCTCGAGGTTCGTGAGTTGGTCGACCATGCTGTTTACCCTATACGCGAGGAAGAAACGTCAGCCACGTTGCTAAGTAGCGTCTGACTCCCTGACGTACATAGTGTTCATGGTGTTGTAACCTGTGTGAGATTGTATCACTCAGTTCAAGCTGTTCGACAGTTGTCCCCTACAGTATCACACACCTGCTGGTCCGCCAATCTCGATGTATCCTTTCTTCTTAAAGTCATAAATGGTCTTCGTAATTTCATGAGCGATGCTGGATTTGAAAGATCGGAAATCCCAGTAACAGTTAGTCAACCGTTCGCACTAATTCTTTCCATCATTATCGCCACGGGAAGACTCACACAAGAGGCAGAGGCAAATAAGCAGCCGCAGCAGCCGGTCCCCCAATGTTCACAGCGGTATGCGAAACCAATGGAGTTCTCTCGCTTGCAGCTCCGTTCGTCGGACCGGCGGTCTCATCATCCGACATGACGGCCACCGAGGGAACGCTCCTAACCTGCTGTTCCTCGTGATTCGAAGAAGCATTGGACAAACGACGACGACCCGACGAGCTAGGTCGGCGAGTTTGAACAAGGACTTGTGCTCCGATGCCTCCTCCAATAGAAGAGTACGCTGCGTATTGGTTGAAGAGCGCGTTCGCGTCAAGGTATTTGGATGGATCAGGAGTGCGGTAAGTAAAGTTTTCGGGAAGGACGCCGTCGTAGTCTTCGAAGTCGGTTCCAGTCTCCCCTCGCAAGCTATTAGTGGGGCGAAGAGAGTTGGATCAGTTTTGGAGAGAAGCGGTAAGAGAGCGCAAACGCACTGATGAACGGTTGCGTAGACGAAAGATAAGAGGAGCTTGATGAGGTATATCTTTTCGGCCTTGACGTCGGCGACGTATCCTGGAGTGCTGATACCAAGGTGGGTGTCGTCTTGCTTTGGTGGGGGAGGTGGGACGGCTTGAATCCAAACGATCCGAGAGAAGTTGCGAACCTAGATACGCCAGTTTTCTCGATCAGCACCGAGGATTATTGATATCAAGGTCAAACAGAAGGAACGAACGGTAGACGTGAGGGAACCAATATCCTTTCGGCCTAAGTCATGAGGATTGGCTGGGTCAGCGAAGATCCGTAGAGTCCAACCGGAAATCACGACCAACCTTCATAATAGCGGTCGTAACTCGTGCTACATAGGGACGTTCAGCCAAATCATGGTAAGCGAACAATATTACTTGCACAAGTTCCTGTAAATAGGGTGGGGAAGAACATACCCGTTCCTATGCGACAGACCCAATTCCGTTAACTGTCTTTATTCAGACCGGTACGAGCAAGGTTAAACGCACCTGAACACGAGCAACAGACCCACGACGACCGACAGTAGCGGGACGACGCTATTGGACAAGCTCGTCTCATACCCGTATATCTCTTCCGCGACGGCAACGCCGACAGAGAAGAGCGTCACCGTCAAGACCGGACCCCAAATTCTTCCGATGACCTATGCGACCACGACAACAGGCCACCCATCGTTAGTAGTGCTCTTGAGCTAGGGCAAGACCAAAAGCGGATGAATTGGCGGGGGACGTACAGATCCTTCAATGCGCAGGACGTCCGGTAACCACGAATACTTTCTCAACTTTTGCCTCTCCAGAGGCACGCCGCTCGCTACATAAGATCCCAAAGTCCTGATGGACTGGAAGCCTGAGGCCCCACGAGCTCCGTTCGTCGCACCGTTGTTGGCCATTCGTGAGCTGGTCGTGGTCGTACGAGGACAATGGAGGTGGTTGGAACTCGAATTCGAGGAACGGGAGATGTGATGTGAGAACCGCGTTGGGCGCTTCTGCTCGGGCCCACATGATACAGTACCTTGATAAGATGCCGGCAAAAACAAGAATAGTCGGTGGCGATGATGCGTTGGCCTTGCAAGGCCCTCTGACAAGTGAGTCCAATAATAGGATATATGATTTGAGAGGTGTCTGTGTCTTATACGAAATAAGGTGGTGCATAAAAGTACAACAATAATCGAACGAAACGGGAACCCGTAATAATATCCTCAGTCCATTAGATCAGCATAAGCTTCCAGGTTGATCCCTAGGCGTGAGTGCCGCCGGACCCAGTCTGCGGCTTCTCTGCCATCGATGATGGCACTTTTTGTCCAGTCCAATCCACATCCACGATACCAAATACCACAGGGGGCAACTCTCCATCATCGATTCCGAAATTACCGGTAAACCCATCCTCGTCACCTCCAACTTCAAGGGCCTTCATCTTCCCTCGTTCCAACTCTTCTGCAGAGTAAGGGAACGTATCCGACGTCGGACTCGGCTGGTCCAAGTCTACTTTGAACACCCCCAGGTGCTGAGTGGATTGCGTCGCTGGGTTGTACGTCGGTCGTCGAGCATCAGGCATGGCAATCAGGAACCCGACCGCGAGCCTTTTCTCCATATCGTCGTCTTCTTCTGGTGTGATAACCCCGCTCTGCCGATTAGGTGTGCCGTAATTGGAGTTCACCCTTTGCGACGTCGGTCTGGACCGCTGCGGAGAAGGTATAACGATGCTGCTAGGTCTAGGAGCCAACGTTCGGGAGAACGATTGCAGGTTCGATCGTGTGTTCCTCCAGTTGTCGTGGACGACTTCTCGGAACGAACGCATGTCGATTCCAAAGTATTCTTGAGCCGTTTCGCGGGTGAGCATGATTGGGGATGCGGATGTTGGCCTCCTTGAGTTGGGGTTTGTTGGGTCGGGGAGAGTGGGTCGGACGAGCGTCATTGAGACGGGCTGCGTAGATTCGTTGAACGCGCAAGTCAGGACCGACATTCCAAGTCGTTGACTTTCAGAGAACGAACCTGTACCGTTGCGGAATGTACCCGTTTTTCGCTGCTCCCTTCCTCATCCTCGTCCTCCTCATCCGTTTCCTTATCCATCCAAACCTCCCACATGACCGGCTTGGCACCCAACTGGACCTTGTCTTTCCTTCTCCTCCCACCACCATGACGCCCAGCCAAAACCAATGGGATCCCACCTTGCCCGGGAACACGAAGTTGCGGGGGCAAGACCAACCCACCGCCACCTTCAATGGCGAGTTGCATGTGCCTGCGGAACCGTCTGCGCAGGACGCATGAGCGGACGATGATTAGCGAGGCGACTGATAGCAGGACCAAAAGGGTGATTAGAAATGTGTAGAGATAGAGGCCCTGTCGTGGGGAGAAGAGTGTGTCTTATGTTAGCATTTGTAATGGGGTGAAGCGCGAGCGCGCTGCATGCGTCAAACATACGTTGCCGCCACCCACGGTGCTCGAGTTATCCGATGGGCTTGGTTGTGGAGGACCTGGAAGCGGTGAGGAGGTGGGTACGCCGCCCAAAGCCATCCGAGTCGACTCTTTTTCGTGTCAGGAGTATCGAGGAGGAGAGATTTGAAGTCTTTGCGTCGCGTTTTCGTGTTGCTTGGCGTCCAGAAACAGATGCTTTTTCTCAAGTCCAGTCCAGATTATAATAAGAGGGGAGAATAGCCTTGCGAGATGGTTCAACAAGGCATTCGAGCCACTGCCCGTTGACGCCGGTGGCTGAGAGGTTCGTGGCAAGAGGGGAGGCAAAAGCGGGTGGAGGTTTCAATGAAGACCGAGGGATGGTGAAGGCCGGGTAAAGCTATTTTGGCCCACACTGTTCAGGGACGCAGTGTTCCCCGCAGCCAAGGATCGCGATTGCAGCGCCCGAAACATGACGCTTTGGCTGCCACATCCCTGCAAGGTTAGCATTGGGTTTCCTGGGCGATACGCCAACTTATCAATCGCAAAAATGACGGAGCGACAGAAACACAGAGAGTACGATGTGATACTGAGTAACGCAAATGGTAATCTCGGTGTTAGTGAGTAGACGGAAGAGAAGGACTTGGTGCACTGCTTTGTATAAACGGGACTCTTGAGGAGCCGTACACTGACGATAGACTAGTACCTCACAGCCAGTAGATAGCAATGCCCCAGAAGCAAATCCAAGCGATATTCCGGGTACTCTGCAGTCCTGCCGGCTCGAATCACAAACGGAGGGATGGACAACGATCTGCCGAGCAGGTGAGGATGGTACGCTCGTCTGGACCCGATGCCTCGGGGAAATGTGTACGAGTACACTTTCGCTTTCACGTAAGCCTCCAGGACGTTGCCAAGCCACTGATAGATAGTCTTGAAAGAGCGTTCAAGGCGAGGCCAAACCTCCAGCATCCCCCCGGCCAAGAACGATGAACGACCGACCTTGAGGCTGGTATCTCTCACGGGTAGGCAGGCTGCAGGATGGCTTCTGGGTGGGATACACACGCTGAGACCAGTCATTCCAGTATGTGTGGTTTTTACTATTTAGAAGCTTCGGGCAACTTTCGAACTCGGCTTAAGCGCTTCAGACTGCAGCTGACTACACCCTTCTCAGCACCCTTAACAACAGCCTCCCAGGACCTCCTGAATGCTGTTATCATGCCGCACACGGCGCAGGTTATTGCGTGCCGCCTTGCATTCCTCTCGACTTTCCAGTTAGTTTGACATGTCGAACCTGCCTTCAGTGTCCCCCAAAGCCAGGTATCATCCACTCAACGAAGACCTTGATGCGGAATGCACGGACGAACCCCAGGCCTACACCGCAATAGAAATGGGAGACTCTAGAATCTCCGCGGTAATTAATAAAAGAGATATATAATTTCCTAGTCGGTCTAGCTGATCCGGCCCTTCATCGTAGCGAGGTCTTTTAGCTGCTCTGTCAAGAAGACTACGGATCTCCATCACCGAAATCACGTTCGCTGGTAACAGTTCCCAAGACGGTGGTGGCCACGCTGACGTTGCCGTGGCCACCTTCATTAAGAAGCACGGCAGTCAACGAGAGCCGAAAAAAGTAGCAGTAAAGAAGCTTCGACTGACCCTCAGTGGAGATATGACCGAGGAAAAGTTTCTCCGCGTTCGTCTTCCCTCTTACCCGTACACACATTCAACATGCCTGACACATCCTTCTCCAGGTGTTTGTCAACGAGCTGCGTATATTGGACAAGTTGTCTCACCCAAACATCATGGAGATAACTGGGTTTGTGGAAGACATCGAAAATCGCATCGCCTGGTTGGTCTTTCCCTGGGAAGCAAACGGTAACCTTCGTGAATTCCTTCGTTCTGAGCGGTGGCATATTCCCGAACGGGTTTCGTTGGTGCGTTTGCAAACGTGGTTTGGGATCCGAGCGCGAATTCTTACTATGAGGCTTGGTCTGCCCCACTAGATTCGAGACGTGGCATTTGGGCTGGAGTACCTTCATACTCACCAACCTCCCATCTGTCATGGTGACCTAAAATCAGTAAGCTTCGCAACCAACTCATCCTTTATCACGCCCTTTTCTGACGAATTAGCACTCACTTAGCTTAACATCCTGGTCAACTCATCGAATCGTGCAGTCATCACCGACTTTGGCTCGGCACGCTTTCTGCAAGTTGAGGGAGGGAGTGGATTCAGAGTCGATCCAGTGGCTCCAGCCTCCAACCTACCAGCTTCAACGGCAAGCGACGGTGACGCTCTGGGACAAAATGAAGACCCTCAATTCAACGTTACTGTGAACGATACTACGTTTACGTTGACAGGCCCGGCTTGCTCCTTTCGCTGGGCGGCGCCTGAAGTTCTCAATGGAGAAGCTCCGGATCTGGCCAGCGACATTTGGGCGCTAGGTTGGATTGCTTGGGAGATAAGCTTCCGCATCTAGTCCGGCGATGCTTACTTACCCTTCATTCAGGCCATCACCGATTGCTACCCTTTCCACGAGCTCGACAGGGAGTGGGTCGTCGCGATGAAGATAATAGAAGGCCAACTGCCGGCGATATACGGTCATGACCAACTCTCGCAAATCCGCCGCCTCTGCAGCATGATGCTGAGGTGTTGGAAGTCTGAGTCAAAGGAACGACCATCTGCTGCAGAATGCCGGAAAATCCTCAAATGGATCGTAAGTTGGTTCCACCGAAGTTAAGGTTGCGGACATTATTAAACTCTTTTTTGTTTTTGTTCGTTCAACAAGCCATCTGGCATCCCAGTGACCGACGTTTTAGGGAAATCCGATATCCAGGCTCCTTCCGGTTTACTGCAAATTGGAGTGCTATTCCAGTCATACGGCCGAAACGAGGAGGCTTCGAAGATGTTCGAGCAGGGACTCGCTATTGCTCGATCAAACGGAGATAAAGGAACCATAGGACACATTCTTCTGGGGCTGGCAGGAATCCACCGAGCGCGATCAAATTATGTCGACGCAGAGGAATCATACACCCAAGCGCTGGAGGCCTTCACGGTCACCGAGGACGACATAGGTCGGGCGCGCGCGTTGCGTGGACTCGGAAGGGTTCATCAAGCGCGGTCGCAGCACGTCGAGGCGGAGGAGTCTTACACCCAAGCACTGGAGATCTTCGTGAACATCAGGGACGATTTCGGTCGAGCCGACGTGTTGTTCAGACTCGGAAACATCCATCAGGCGCGGTCGAATTACGCTGAAGCGGAGGAATCCTACGCCCGAGCGCTGGAGAGGTTCACAGTCATCGGGAATGACCTGGGCCAAGCGAACACGTTGCTCGGGCTTGGAAGCATCCAAAAGGCGCAGTCAAAGTATGTTGAGGCGGAGACGTCCTACGCCCGAGCATTGGAGAGGTTCACAAGCGTTGGAGACGACCCAGGCCGAACCGATGCGTTGTTCAAGCTCGGGAACATCCACCAAGCCCGATCCAAGTACGCCGAGGCAGGAGAGTCCTACGCTCAAGCGCTGGAGATCTGCACCAGCATCGGAGACGACCACGGCCGAGCAAACGCCCTTTTCAAGCTTGGAGAAACCCACAGAGCACGGTCCAACTATCCCGAAGCCGAGAATTCTTATACCGAAGCGCTTGAGATCTTCACGATCATCAGGAATGACGTTGGTCGAGCAAACTCCTCCCTAAAGCTCGGTAGAATTCGGCTGCGTCAAGGCAGGTTTGATGAAGCAAAAACGTTGATCAACGGTGCGGCCGAAATTTCGGGCCGAGTCGACTATCAATGGGGCAAACGCCGCTCGAAAAGCTTGCTTCTCAGTGTCGCTCAAGGAGAAGGACCGCCCACTTAAACCACAGCCGTTAATTGTGGTCGCCTTTGTCGGAACCCTCGTCTATCCGTCCAATGTATTATTCTTATTCTTATTTATCGATAACAACACTCCCTCCAAGTCGACCTCTACTCTACTACTCACTACTCATGCCTCTGCTCTCCCTTGTTTACCGGAAATTCCGAGTCCGCTCCCTTTCGAAAATCGCATCGCCTGGTTGATCTTTCTCTGGGAAGCAAACGGTAACCTTCGTGAATTCCTTCGTTCTGAGCGATGGTACACTCGAGCTCCCAAACGGGTTTCGTTGGTGCGCTTGTAAACGTGGGCCTGGGATACGAGCGCGAATTCTTATGAGACCTGGTCTGCCCTACTAGATTGGAGACGTGGCATTCGCACTCAAATCTCTGCACACTCCCCAGCCTCCCATGACTCTCACCGGCCACCTCTATACTGCAGGTCCCTTTTCCTTCGTGTGATCTAGTACTACTTCAGCTTGCTTGGCTCTTATTCTTATTCTTATTATTGCCCGCTTAATTTTCACGCATGATAATATCAGCATATGAAATGTCGATTTGAGCGTCCGTGCAAGGCCTATATAATCTGGAGGAAAGCGTGGCGTTTGGGTCGTAGACGAGATCCAATACGCCCCAGCGGACTTTGTTGCAATGACATGCAGCACCGTAATAAATGAAATCATTTCGAAACCCTGGTCGCATTCCGGTGGGATAAAGTTAACGGTGACAATCGTTCGAATGTTTATGGTTTAGCCCAAGTTCGACTCCAAGGTACGGCAGTCGACAAGCCTACAGACTCGAACGTACATTGCACTTCATACCCCAAGAGACATCTTTCTGTAGCGACTCCATCCGACCTGAGCTCATTCAAACGAGAGAAAAACGTTAAGGTAAGTGCATGCTACATGACTTTCAGACGACAGGAGGTTATCAATCAATTTGAGTGTGTTGCATGAACAAGATACAAAGCGAGACGGAGTACCAGAGTCTCAGTCAGCGGGATATATGCATAGCTCACAGTCTTGTACAGCAATGCGCATTACACAAACTGCAGTAGAGGCTCAAGAATCGAATCTCGCTCGATCTCAAAACGTCTCAGTGAAACATCATCCCGCCTCCGCTGGTTCGAGTTTTCGACGGGCTTTGGCGGCGTCGTTTAATACGTGTGCTGCATATTGAGTGTTTCCGATTTCTTCAAAAATTCCAGCAGCTTGTTCATAAAGGCATGCTGCGTCTTCGTGCTGACCCTGGTCGCGATGGACATTGGCAAGGCTCCACAGAGTCCAGGCTCTCCCGTTTCTGTCGCCAATGTCGATACGAATCTGCAGGGCTTCGGAGAAAAGCCAAACGGCTTGGCTGTACTGTTTTTGAAGACGATGCACCTCAGCGAAACCCCACAGAGTGTCGGCTTTTCCTCCTCTGTCACCGATATCGGTGCGGATTTGGACCACCTCGGAGTAGAATGTGATGGCTTTGCTGTACTCGTTTTGAGCCCGATGCACCTCGGCCAGACCGAACAAAGCGTCGGCTCTTCCTCCTCTGTCACCGATATCGGTGCGGATTTGGACCACCTCGGAGTAGAATATGATGGCTTTGCTGTACTCGTTTTGAGCCCGATGCACACCGGCCAAACCGAGCAAAGCGTCGGCTCTTCCTTGTCTGTCGCCAATATCGGTGTAGATTTGGACCACCTCGGAGTAGGATGCAACGGCTTTGCTGTACTCGTTTTGAAGTCGATGCACCTGGGCCAGACCGAGCAAAGCGTGGGCTCTTCCTTCTTTGTTGCCAATATCGGTGCGGATTTGGACCACCTCGGAGTAGAATGTAACGGCTTCGCTGTACTCGGTTTGAACCCGATGCACCTCGGCCAGACCGAACAAAGCGTCGGCTCTTCCTCTTCTGTTGCCGATGTCGGTGCAGATTTGGACCACCTCGGAGTAGAATGTAACGGCTTTGCTGTACTCGTTTTGAAGTCGATGCACCTCGGCCAGACCGAGCAAAGCGTCGGCTCTTCCTCCTCTGTCGCCGATGTCGGTGCAGATTTGGACCACCTCGGAGTAGAATGTAACGGCTTTGCTGTACTCGTTTTGAAGCCGATGCACCTCGGCCAGACCGAGCAAAGCGCAGGCTCTTCCTCCTCTGTCGCCGATGTCGGTGCAGATTTGGACCACCTCGGAGTAGAGTGTAACGGCTTTGCTGTACTCGTTTTGAAGCCGATGCACCTCGGCCAGACCGAACAAAGCGTAGGCTCTTCCTCCTCTGTTGCCGATGTCGGTGCAGATTTGGACCACCTCGGAGTAGAATGTAACGGCTTTGCTGTACTCGTTTTGAAGCCGATGCACCTCGGCCAGACCGAGCAAAGCGTGGGCTCTTCCTCCTCTGTCGCCGATGTCGGTGCAGATTTGGACCACCTCGGAGTAGAATGTAACGGCTTTGCTGTACTCGTTTTGAAGCCGATGCACCTCGGCCAGACCGAGCAAAGCGCAGGCTCTTCCTCCTCTGTCGCCGATGTCGGTGCAGATTTGGACCACCTCGGAGTAGAGTGTAACGGCTTTGCTGTACTCGTTTTGAAGCCGATGCACCTCGGCCAGACCGAACAAAGCGTAGGCTCTTCCTCCTCTGTTGCCGATGTCGGTGCAGATTTGGACCACCTCGGAGTAGAATGTAACGGCTTTGCTGTACTCGTTTTGAAGTCGATGCACCTGGGCCAGACCGAGCAAAGCGTGGGCTCTTCCTCCTCTGTCGCCGATGTCGGTGCAGATTTGGACCACCTCGGAGTAGAATGTAACGGCTTTGCTGTACTCGTTTTGAAGTTGATGCACCTGGCCCAGACCGAGCAAAGCGTTGGTTCTTCCTCCTCTCTTGCCGATGTCGGTGCAGATTTGGGCCACCTCGGAGTAGAATGTAACGGCCTTGCTGTACTCGTTTTGAGCCCGATGCACCTCGGCCAGACCGAACAAAGCGTCGGCTCTTCCTCCTCTGTCGCCGGTGTCGGTGCAGATGCCCAAGGCTTCAGTGTAAAATTTTGATGCATTGATATAATCATCTTGAGCTCGATGCATCGCTCCAATCTTGATAAGAAGTTCAGGAGAGCGAGTTCGCAAACCCGACGTATTCACGGCCGGCTGCCGATCCGGAATAATCATTGGCTATGTGGCAACAAGTCAAATTGCGTTCAGAAGCCCAAAAACCAGGACCACTCGCCATCCAATCCATCGCCTTTCGACAACTCTCCGCCGTTGGCCGCTTGCTGGGATCAATGGTCCAACAGGTGATCATTAGCGAGTAAAGTGCCCGGACCAACGCCATGCGGACGTGATCAGCAACGGATGGGAGGTCTCCCTGAATGACGTGCACGACAACCATCGAGTCGTTTTGAACATTTTCGAACGGAATGGCATTCATCATAACCTATTTCGGCGCTAAATGTCAGCTTCCGTCGAGTACAACTTCCGAGTTTTGCTGTACTTCATAGAATATCCAGCCTAATGCCCAGATATCGCTCCACAGGCCGGGTTCGTCGCCCATGAGCAGCTCTGGAGCAGCCCAGCGAAGTGTATATTGATTGCCTGTCAGTGTTACAGTATTGGTGGCTTCACAAAAAGTTGTCTCGAGTAACAGTACTGGCTGCGCTTGGTTTCCGCTTTGGTAGGGTTGTGCGGTTGGATCTTTTTTCGCCATGCGACGGGCGGAGCCGAAGTCCGTAATGGCTGCGCGACAGTCTGAATTTACCAAAACGTTGGCCTGCGCAACGTGCAGTTAAGCTTGCCAAGGGTCATCTCACTGTAACACCCGGACCCACCGATTTGAGGTCGCCGTGGTATATCGGCGGGTCCTGACTATGAAGGTACTCCAGTCCCCTCACTACGTCGTCCATCTGGCGTACGGTTTCTCAGGGAGTGACTCGAAAGGTAATGTCGTGATCTTACCAGACATATTCGTTCAGGAATTTCCCAGTCGGCTGAGGCCACAAAGTCCTTTAAATTCCCGTTGGCTGCCCAAGGAAACACCAGCCAGACCCTATCCTCAGACAGATCTTCAACAAATCCTTCAAGCTTGATGACGTTTTCGTGCGAAAGTTTGGTTAAGAATCGCGCTTCCCTGAGTGCCAACTAAGAGGACTTAGCGCTGTGCGACCGCTCGATGCGTTGGGACAGCTCATTCTCACCCCCAGTACTCGCTCTTTGTCCTTTCCATACTGGATCTTCAGTTTCTTGACCGCTATAGGCTAATAAGCAGGGGTCGTTCAGCTAATTGCTATCGGAAACACGAGAGTCGGGTTGGAACAGACCTTTCGCGTGGTGGTTCTCCCGTGAGACTCGCTCTTGCGTCCGGCATGTGCTGCATTGTCCGCTTTGTCTTCGGTGCCGGAAGTTGAAACTAAGAACGCTCGTGAAACCGTCGCATATCCTCCACGGAACTCGGAGGCGCCTTGCTCGAATTCAATCGAAGACAGATCAATTCGCCATTCCGCAAGTTTTTGGAGCTTCTCCCGCTAAAAGTAATAGGTTTTGGTGAATCACTGCGATCATTTGTCGTGATTTGGGTAGGGCGTACTATTTTACTGCTTGACGGGGGTGTTCTTGCGGGATCATTGGACGGACCACGACGATCGGTGTCGTCATTTTCGCCCCAATGCATCAGACGTCTTAGGCGGGCAAGCATGATGAGCGCTTAGAAGAGTTAACGGTTAAGGAGTAGCTTCGCCGAAGGGGGGAGTAAGTGATTGGATGGAGGATGGGGTGGTGAATCACGGCGGGGGTCCTAAATGTTATGGGGGGAGCTCCGGAGGGAGGCCTAACACCCTCGAACCGCGGGCTGTGCTGTACCTTGCTCCTCGAGGCGGAGACACTCATGGACACACTCAGACCTTCTCCTTAGAATGCCCCTTGCACCGCCACAATGTCGCTCGGTTCGGTACTGCAGATAAGAGAGCGCTCTACTCAACCCTTCTGATATCCGCTTCCACCTACATGACGGGTCTGAGCGCTATCGCCGATTACACGCAGCGGAATTCGACACTCAGAATCAGTGACTTATTAAGAAGTACTGGTAAGAGCTAGCTTATTAAAGCATCTAACAAGAAAGAAAATGAAAAAGAATGGCAATAACGAAGCCGACACCGGTTATCGCGGATCGAAAGCGGGGAGGTTGCGTCCCCTCAGGGAAGAACCGAGGGAAAAAAGGAGCCAGAGAAGAAAAGCGAGTAATTAACACGAAAGATTCCAAACCCCAGGCGATAAGGTGCCGCTGGCTCAACAGATCTGGGTATATGAGATGGCAAAAGTCGAAACTGATTGTACCAATGAACCAAATCTAGACGCCCGCGCCTAGCCTTGCTGGTTGCAAGTCCATGGGGCTTCGTTTACTCCAAATGACACTTCTGGGACTTCTTGACAGTAAAAGAACCTCGTAGCACCGTCGGAAGCGGCAGCGCCCGCGCAAAATTGGCCAGGGCAGCTGTGCGGATGCGAGGTGGGCATAGCGATGAGGACCGAGGTCACGATATTCCGTGGCGAAGCGGGGGTATCTGAGGGAGAAGGTGATGATGAATTAGGATAGCTGCACTGCCAACGAGCTTGAAGACGATGTCGGACGGATTGCTGTTGCCGTGACGAGAGTTCGGCGAGGGTGGACAGCTGTGACACGGGGATGCCGAGGTGTGGGTCGATTTGATAGTCTGCGTCTTCTAAAGCCATGGAGGAATTTCGGTCTATGAGAGGCATCAAGGATGTAGAAATTGGCTGCCGAAGAAAATGTTGGTCGTCAGCCAAGCTTTGACGAAACCAGCTGCAGGGCGGCGCACCATGGTATCTTTCCACCCAATATCCTTCTCACCATAACCCCACCCCCCATCTTCAGCGCCCCTTTGCTCCAAGCACACTTGATACATGACGGGAGGCTCAGGTTCCTTCTCTTTCCTTCCATCCACGAACGCGCGTCTGTCCACCATCTCCTGATATTCTGACAAGGCACGTTCTCTCCGCCTCTGCCTAACAGCGGCTTTTCTCCGGGTCATGCACCATGTGGAAGCGCAAACGAGAACTGCCACTATGCAGAAAATGGAGAGGGATATGGACTATGGGGGGTTTTTTTTGGGGGGGGGGGGGGTTGGTTAGATCGTATTCGATTTTTTTTCTTTCAACTCATATGGCAAAAATAGGCCATAATGATGTGGTCATTTTGGGAGCTTGGACGTATAAATAGAAAGGTGTGATTCTGCCTACCTTCGACGACGAATCGCCAGGGGAAGTACTCGACGAGTTTTGCGGCGTTTGTTGGCCTTCACTTCGCGGCCCAACGGGGAGCCTTTTATCAAGCATAGGGCGCCTAGGTATCAAAACTGTTCCAAAATGCAGCAGGGTATATTTCCTTCGTGTTCCGCCCGTGTCCGTAGCGTCCAGACGGGAAAAGGCTGGGTTGGGGTGCCACGGATGGACCAGCACCGTCGGGTGGACAGCCGACGTACGAGTCCAGACGAAAAAGAAGTGAGATAAAGTCCTCCCCTCCTCTCCAGCCCATGGTCCTTATATATGGAAAAAAAGAGGGAGGGGCATTTGTCTCAGTAGATTGCGGCCGAACACGACGCCGTTCGATGATAGCACCCATCGGACTCGGAAATGCCAGAGCAATGACTCGGCCTAAGACGGCTACCAGAACGCAGGTACGAAGGGCAAAATGCTCTCGAATTTGGGCGTCGAGATTACGGCAGGTGCAAGTTAAGCGATTGGTTGGAAGGAAGAACCTGCCAGAGCCCGGGTCGAGGTGCGGGTGCAAGGCAGCAAAGTCGCAACAAACAAACACCCCGAGTGTTCGGTATGCACGTTCGCCTTTTTTTTCAGAGCTCTTCGACCTCATCGAGTTCCCGGGCGCATTTCTCTGAGATAGAACCGACTTGAAGGAAGCAAAGAATGATAACTGCTTGCTGGTATAAACGAGTTACGATATCCACCTATATGCCACGTATATGAGGTTCGGGGGGTAGACGTGTCTCCGAGAGGACCCACACCTATATATAAATTCCGTCTATTCTCAACTGGAACCTCGTGCCAAGGTCAGTTCTATTCTAGTATTTTTGCGAGTCAGCTGGTAGGCGCAATACAATTGGTCGACCGAGGGCAAGACAAAGGTGTGAGGCCGGCGTAGGGCGGTCCAGGCGGGTTGCGTCATAGAGGGGTATCCGTGCTCTCATCCAATCAGCAGGTTCCTCGCTTAGATTACAGACAGGCTCATTTTTAGAGAGTGATCTCGACATCTTGCGCAGCGAGCAGAGTGCGTGATACGGAACCTGTGATACTGGTCAAAAAGGACACTAGAACCAAGCCGACGGAAATAGACCTATGGGTGTTCTATCTCGGCCTTCATTCAATTGTTCGATCTGAGGCTTGCGAGCATATCGGTGACTTGATATCCGAACGCGCGGATAACTAACATGTTCATTAAAAACTCATGCGAAAACGAAGTCATTAAGTACGAGTACTGTAGTGATAAAAGAGTACAGACGTGAGAGTCCTAGGTAGACGTGTCGAACAAGAAATTCAAACCGAAGAAATGGTATGCGAGAGAGTCGTTAACAGATGCATATGAATATTGAGATGCGGACGTAAGAGAGGGAAAAAGGTTGAAACGGGTCTTGATGAGTTTAGAAGCGACCCGGTGTCACACACGTGAGGCGGCATCGTTGTTGGGTGTGGCTGCCAAGGATGCCGGGGCCGGCTGAGCCCACGCGCTTTCGTACACCCCAAACACCACTTCTGGGAACTCGTCCTCGAACACCAGCGTGCCTTCAGACAGGGCAGCTGAAGATCGTCTCTCGTCGTGGGTGTGATGAGGAGCGGGCATGGCGATGAGGACCGAGGTGACGGCTTTGCGTGGTGATGGTGGAGGTGGTGGCGCGTCGACTGACAATGGAGATGAAGCGGAGGAAGGAGATTTCTGACGACGTGTTCGTAAGCGTTGTACGAATCCCCAGCGATGGGGTAAGAGTTCGTTGAGAGCGGAGAGGGTGGTGATGCCGAGGGTAGGGTCGGCTTCGGCTTGGGGTGGCTGGTCGGAAACGGGTACGACGGACGTCGAAATAGGCTGTTTTTCAATGAGCGGAAAGAAAGAGTCAGATGAGTTACACTGACATCGCCTGCAATTTCGGTTGCTTTTGCGAGGTGGAGGCTTACCATCTTATTCGACCAGATACCATCATCCATCATGCCCTTCTCCTGGCCCCAATACCACCTCCCACCCTCAGCTTTGCCGTCCTCCAAATACACCTCATACATGACGGGAGGGTCAGGGAGTGCCTCCACTTTCATCCGATTGCCAAACGCATCGTGTCCGCCCATTCCCCATTCTGCCAATTCAGCTAAACCCATCTCCCGGCGTCTTCGGCGGATGACGACGCCCCTCCATGCCGAGCAACACGCGAAGGCGCAGATTAGGAAGGCGATTAAAGTGAATGCGTAGAGGTATATTGGCTGCTCAAACAAAAGGCGGTTGAGTGTTATTTTGGAGAAAGGTGAGCGGAGTCAGAGACCGAGGACTTACTCCGGTTGTTGGACCTTGGGGCTGCGATTGTTGAGTCTGAGATGGGTCGGGTGTAAGAGTAAAGTTGGGCGGTTGGGCCGTAACCGTAGACATGATTATAGCAGTCTTTTTCGCAGGAAAAGTCGAGGGTGGAGGTGGTGGTTCGTTCTGCTCGAGGTACAGGAGGGGTCAAAGCGTGAGCGTTAAAGAGGAGGACGGAGACATACGTAAAGTTACGAAGGGGCTGGATCAATTCGGCTTGTGGAGCCCTCGATGCTTAAAATATGGCCTGACGGAAAGTGCGCGTTTTTCGACCAGAAGGTGACAAAGTGACTGCGGGTGTGTGGAGCAGTGCAATTGGTTGACGGTTGGTTGGTTGGCCGGGGTGTGCTGACTGTACAAAACAGACTTTTGCGAGTGGACGCGGCGTTGAGATAGCCAGACTTGCGTGAGATGGAGAGAAAAAGAGTTTCAAGGCGCAGTCGACCACTAATGCCTTGAGCGCGGCCTTTTAAGCACGGGCTGCTCGGATCGGTGCGGGATGTGAAACAGCGGGCGGTGGTGGATGGAAGGAGGGGAAAGGGAGAAGGGAAGTCGAGCGTCATCGGGGTAAGCCCGAGCGTTTCCGAGCGCTCGGAAGCCGGACTTGCGCGTGGGCTACTTTCATTTGCATTTTCCCCCTTACCCCCGAGGACATATTTAGCAGCAGCAGAAAAAAAAGCTATAAATCCATGGAATACGTAGCGAGTGACGACCAAGACCGCGGGTCACTACGCGGACTCTTTGGCCAGACGTCCGATGACGTTGTTCCCCTTTTCAGTGTCTTCCGATTTTGTGGCTGTGCAGTCGCGGCATTTATGCTGAGTCAGATGCCTGAGTAGACAAACAGTGTGTTCGGTTTCTAAGCATGGACAGGAACCTGCCTGACACCGGTCCGACTTCGCCGACTCACCTAATCCTCCACTTTGCACGATCTTTCTTGAGGATGTCTCATGTCAAACGATCCACTGGGGAAGAGGTCGTGGATAATATGCTGTTGGCGAGCGTAGTATGGGGTGGATGCTCTTCCGACAACACCCGCGACGTCAACTTGAACGTCGTCTAAATGGGTGGCTTCCCGAGCCCAGACGAAACTACGGACAAAACGGTGATAGAACGGAATTAACGTTCGGGAAGTCTGGGAACCTCCCTCTCAGATTTCCCGAAACTGCAATGAATTGAATCCAGGGTCCAACGTCCGACATCAGCGATTGTCCCATCAGCGAGACGGCGCTTAAGGTCGTGGCTTAGTATGCCTGCCGTCGGCGAAGCGTCATGCTGTGCGGCGTGGATGCTCTTCGCGACGGCAACGTCGTCTTAATTTGGGGAGCATGCTTCATCAGCGAACAATCGCTATGCGCTTTCCACTCAGCCACTTCAGGTGTATTGGGTGTGAACCACCAGCTCAAAGAAGCGTAGTTGACCTCATTCAACACATTCTCTCCCTCTGCCCACTGCCAACTTCCCCCCTCATGAATCCCCAGTGGCAGCAGCAGCAATGGCAGCGTCAACAGCTCCAAGCTTTTCAGCAGTATCCTCAATCCACTGGGTTTGGACCCCAGTCGTCATTTGATCTCCCCTTCGCATCTCAACCCACTGGATTTCAACCAGATGCATTCCACCCTCCACTCCCTCCCTCATTTCCACAAGCCCAGCCTATTGGCTTTGCGGGAGTCGCCGGGCCCTCGGCTCTAGCCGCGCAGCCGACAGGGTTCGACGATTCGCCGATGAGGATGATGCCCTCGACCTTCATGCCTGCCAGCACAAGTATGCCCTACGGAACAGGATTTAATCCTCAGTTTGCTGGCCCAGGACAGTATGCTCAAGGACCGAGCCTTCAGCAGTCTATGCAACAATACAACCAGAATGCTTGGGGTGGCCTAGAGTTCTCTTGGGCTCTGTCCGAAGATGAGCGTCAAAACTACTATAATATTTTCAGAAGATGGGATACCCAAGGAACCGGCTTCATATCGGGCGAAACGGCGTGGGAGCTTTTCGAACGGACTGGACTGTCTCAAGAGGATTTGAGTGAAATATGGTACCCGCGCCTCGTTATCGCATTCGTAGTACTGGCCTGATCTGACGTATCATCGCTTGTAGGGGCCTTGTCGTTCCTATGGGTTGCGGCTCCCTCAACTTGCCCGAATTTCAAGTCGTAATGGGCCTCATCGAACGTCGTACGTATTTGGAAAGTTTCCAAATGGAAACTGACTATTTTCCATAATGGCTTTAGTTAAAGTTAATTGCCACATCGTCGTAGGTTTGAATGGAGCTCCGATCCCAACAGTTCTTCCCCGAGAGCTGGTCCCGTTTTCGGAAGAAGACCTCGAAGACTCGTACGATGCGCAGCAGACAGGGTTCGGCGATCCGCCGATGGGGATGACGTCCCCGACCTTCATGCCTGATAACACAAGTACGCAGCAAGCTCAGATTGCTAGTTCAGCACAGCAAGCTCAGATTGCTAGTCCAGCCCAGCAAGCTCAGATTAGTCCAGCACAGCAAGCTCAATTGACGACACTGAAATATCAATTAGCCCGCCAGCAAATGCAGCTGAATCTGCAACTATCCACCCAGTTCGCCAACTCTATCGGTCAGATAGGGAAATCTGTTCTGGAGGCAGCAGCATAGACTCGCATCTCATTTTGTACCAGCGCTCCGCAACATCCACACCTCTTGGCAAATACCTCGTAGATTGTATCTGTTCCCATTATGACCGATGCGAAAGACTTGGCTTGCGTGCGCGTGGGATGCCGGCGTTGACGCTCTTGAAAATGCCGCTGCTGAATTGAGTTTCAAATACCTTGAGCCAAGTCAATACAGCTAAATACCGCACTGGTTACCGTCGAATAGATGACTCCTATTGCGAGCGGACTCCCGTCACGGACAATGGCAGAATATTTTTGAGATGCTGCGATGGGGAAAAAAAGCATTTCATCTGGACCCTGGATACGAGCATCGATTCCCGCCTCCAATCGAGATCCTAGTCTGCTTGTTCGGTTTCGGCACTCACGCCGTGACAAAAATAGCTCGAGTGAATAACCCAGCTCAGGGGACACCGACCCTGGATTTCGCGGAATGGCGGCCTGGGGCCCCATCGTGGCCTGCCGATGCAGCTCGTTCCCGAGAGGGTCACGCGTCAGACCCCTTTACGCGCCAAATTTTCTTGCACCCGACATTCCTCACACAGTAGTGCCAGTTTTTTGGATTATTTGCTTGAGCGACAAGGTTAGGTTAAGAGTCGCGGCATTTGTGCTGACTCAGATGACCGAGTAGACAAATACAGTGCATTGCACAAAAACCGGCACGTTTCTCGCGGAGCTAGGTGCCGAGCCCACCTCGGTCACACAACGTCACAGAAGATCATGGAAACGGGTACCACCTTGGCCACGAATGGTCCCACACCCCATCAACAAGATTGCTCAAGGAATCATGGAGCTTGATGGAAGCGAGAGGGTCTGAGACCGGAGATTTCCATATAGAGCATTCGTCTTTCCCCTCCTGGGCAAAAAGAGAGAGGGTATTATAATGATTGTCACCAGGGACAGGGCGATTCGAAACGAACAGGGATTGATCTATTATAAGCATTCAGTCCCTGCGCTGAGAAAAAAAGGCCCTGTCTGGGTTTTTTTGTGCAATGCACTGCAATGTGTACGGTTTTCAACAATGGATAGGGACCGGCGGCTGTCCCCGGCGGTCTGAACTGGCCAGCCGACACACCTGATCCTCCAGTTCGCACTGTCTTTCTTGAGGATATCTCATGCCAAACGATCCACTGGGAAACGAAAGGTCATGGCTAGTATGCCAGCCGGCGGCGAGCGTAATGCTGTGCGTGGCATGGATGTGGCTTGGATGCCCTCCCGACAAGAACCCGCGACGACAATTTAAACGTCGTCTTAATTTGGGGGTGAATGTTTCATCAGCAGACAACCGCTATGCTTTCTACGCAAATCGTTATTCTTTCCACATATATCGCTCTTCTTTCCACGCAGCCACTTCAGGTGCATCGGATGTGAACCCATCTCGTCAAGTCCAACATAAGTACACCTCGAAGCGTACTAGTTGACCTCATCCAAGCGCACACATTCCTCTCCCGCTACCAACTGCCAACTTCCCTCCTCATGAATCCCGAGTGGCAGCAGCAGCAACAGCAGCGTCGACAGCTCGAAGCTTTTCAGCTGTATCCTCAAGCCATTCAAGGGTTCAGACCCCAGTCGTCGTTTGGTCCCTCCCTCCAATCTCCTGGATTTCAACCAGATGCATTCCACCCTCCCCTCCCTCCTTCATTTCCACAAGCCCCGCCTGCTGGCTTCGCGGAAGTCGCTGAGCCTTCGCCTCTAGTCGCGCAGCCGACAAGGTTCGGCGATCCGCCGATGAGGATGATGCCATCCCCGACCTTCATGCCTGCCGACACAAGTATGCCGTATAGGCCAG
>WSUB01000011.1:0-162063 GCA_019633425.1 Tulasnella sp. 424 | reverse complement strand
GGTTCGGCGATCCGCCGATGAGGATGATGCCATCCCCGACCTTCATGCCTGCCGACACAAGTATGCCGTATAGGCCAGGATCTACTCCTCAGTCTGCTGGTCCACCGCGGCAAACTCAAGGACCGAGCCTTCAGCAGTCTACACAACAACACGACCGGAATGTCCGGGGTGGCCCAGAGATCTCTGGGGCTCTGTCCGAAGATGAGCGTCGAAGCGATGATGCTGTTTTCAGAAGAAGGGATGCCCAAGGAACGGGCTTCACATCCGATCGTCGTACGTATTTTTTGGAACTGAACTATTCGCCATAATGGGCTTCAGTCAGAAGTTTAATTGCCCATATCGTTCGCAGGTTCGAATGGAGCTCCGATCCCAGCTGTCCTTCCCCCAAAGCTCGCCGCGCCTTCGAAAAGTAATCTCGGAGACTCGCACGTCGCGCAGCCGACAGGGTTCGGCGATCCGCCGATGAGGATGATGCCATCCCCGACCTTCATGCCTGCCGACACAAGTATGCCGTATAGGCCAGGATCTACTCCTCAGTCTGCTGGTCCACCGCGGCAAACTCAAGGACCGAGCCTTCAGCAGTCTACGCAACAACACGACCGGAATGTCAGGGGTGGCTCAGAGATCTCTTGGGCTCTGTCCGAAGATGAGCGTCGAAGCGATGATGCTGTTTTCAGAAGAAGGGATGCCCAAGGAACGGGCTTCACATCCGATCGTCGTACGTATTTTTTTGAAACTGGACTATTCTCCATAATGGGCTTCAGTCAGAAGTTTAATTGCCTATATCGTTCGCAGGTTCGAATGGAGCTCCGATCCCAGCTGTCCTTTCCCCAAAGCTCGCCGCGCCTTCGGAAAGTTATCTCGGAGACTCGCACGTCGTGCAGCCGACAGGGTTCGGCGATCCGCCGATGAGGATGATGCCATCCCCGACCTTCATGCCTGCCGACACAAGTATGCCGTATAGACCAGGATCTACTCCTCAATCTGCTGGTCCACCAGGGCTCGGTGATCCGCCGATGAGGACGACGTCCCCGACCGCCACGCCTGCTAACACAAGTATACCGTATAGACCAGGATCTACTCCTCAGTCTGCCGGCCCGTCACAGCAAGCTCAAGGAGGGAGCCCTCAGCAGTGTACGCATCAACACAACCAGAGTGTTGGGGGTGGCTCAAAGGTCTCTTGGGCTATGTCCAAGGTGCAAAAGAAGATCCAGCAGTTCGAGCAAAAAGTTCAGCAGTTTGACTTTCAGGAGGCTGGGCTTCAGCTGTACGACACGCTGCTGGTTGTGCAACAAAACATCGAGCTCGCCAACTCTATCGTTCAGACGGGGACGTCTCTGTCGGACTCCCTAGCATCACAATAGACTCGCATATCATTTTGTACCAGCGCTCCGCAACATCCACACCTCTTGGCAAATACCTTGTAGATTGTATTTATTTCCATTTTGACCGATGCGAAGGACTTGGCATGAGTATGGGCTGCCGGCGTTGACGCTCTTGACAACGCTGCTGCTGAATTGAGTTTCAAGTAAGTACGCCTGCTTCACGTACAAATTCCCGATACAGCTCGTTCGCGAGAGGGTCACGTGTCAGACCCTTTTACGCGCCAAACTTTCTTGCACCCGCCACTCCACACGCAGTTGTGCCAATTTTTCGGATTATTCATGCATATTCGCTTAGAATATACCATTATGATGTTCTGTGCCATCATTCAATGCGAAGATGTGAGGTTTGGGGGGTTTGAGCGGCAATGAGATGGAGGGGATTGAAACCGCGCCCGAACATGGCAAGCACACAGTTACGCACTACTTCCCCTTCTGCGCGCAATGCCTAAAGCCGCTGCTAACCCGGGGGCAGTTCGCAAAGGTTAGGAGCGGTGTGTAGCATGAGAGAAATCGACAGGGGGGAGGTGAGAGAAGCTTCGAAACCGATTCGGACCGGAGATAGCGTAGCAGGCAGCGGAGCTGAACAATGTTCATTAGAATGTTGGCAGAAGGAAGCGAAAAAAAGGGAAAACGCGCCGAAATAATACGTGAGCACAGCTGTAATATAATGGCGTGACTACATTTGACTTTGGGAAAGAAAACATAAGTTGGAGGGCCTGAATCCCGCAGATCACAATGCTGAGGTGCCCTCCTCATCCAACGTCGGTTGCCCTGGACATCTAGCACAAGTCCCACTTCATGGTATCAACATATTATAATCTATACAAACTTTTCCTTCTGTCCGTGTTCTTATAAATCCAGTGCAGGGATTGAAATGCTATTGCAGTGGCAATTCGGCGGAGGACCGCGCGCGAAATTCTTGGACCTCGGCTGGTCAGAGAACGATCTACCCTTCCCTTAATAATGACAATCTTGGCTAGATATTTAGGAAACAAGTGGACGTCTTATTTTACGTCGGTAAATTTTGGGCTAAGCAGAGTGGCCAGATGCTGAGATGTAAAGGGGTGGTTCGTAACTAGCACTAGGTGGTTCGCTACCCGGTCTGACACGGTATGGGGTCGCTGTTGGCAAACCATCTATCCATTTCTATCGAAAAGGAACGAACATTGGCTAGCGGTATTCTTTCGCGCCGATGCCAAATCCGCCTTGCGAGTCATTTCGGCGATTCATTATCG
Organism: Tulasnella sp. 424; assembly: GCA_019633425.1. NCBI lineage: Eukaryota > Fungi > Basidiomycota > Agaricomycetes > Cantharellales > Tulasnellaceae > Tulasnella > Tulasnella sp. 424. The sequence continues at coordinate 159,443 of WSUB01000011.1, read as the reverse complement.
AAGATCTTTCGGGCCGAAGCATCCCTCACGTACGAGCAGTGGCTACTAGTTCGCAGTGGGGAGAATCTCCAAGCAAAGACCTGAATATGAACCAACCGGAAGCTGAGCTGAGACGATAGAGTCGGGGATTGGCGCGTGCGCCGCTAAGCGATTTTTAACCATGGACAGGAACCGGCGGCTATCCCTGCCTGACACTGGCGGTCCGAATTGGCCGACACACCGAATCCTTCATTTGCACGGTCTTTCATGCGGATATCTCATGTCAAACGATCCACTGGGAAAGGTCGTGGCTTAGTATGCTAGCCGTCGGCGAGCGTAATGCTGTATGGCGTGGATGTTTTTTTCGGACAACACCCGCGACGGCAAACTTGAACGTCGTCTTTAATGGGTGACTTCCCGTACTTAACTCGAGATCCGAAACCGAGCGCAGACGAAACTGCAGGCAAAGCGGTGATAGAACGGAATTAGCGTTGGGGAAGTCTGGGAGCTCAGGGGTACCCTCCTCTCAGATTTCCCGAAACGTCCGACTGAATTGAATCCAAGGTCCAACGGCTGACATCAGCAGCCATGTCTCACTTCTCGATCTTCCTTCGTCTCGGATTGTCTCGATTTTCGAGTTACGTGAAGTTCATCCAATTGTTTCATTAGCGAGACGACGCTTGTCACTCAGTCACTTCAGGTGCGTGACGTGGCGCAGTTGACACCCACTCCCACTGCCCTGCCAACTTGCCCCCTATGAATCCCCAGTGGCAGCAGCAACAACAGCAGCGCCAACAGCTTCAAGCTCCTCAGCAGTATTCTCAACCCACCGGGTTCGGACCCCAGTCGTCGTTTCTCTCCCCCGCATCTCCACCGACTGGATTTGGACCAAATAGCTTCCAGCGTCCTCCACCTGTTCCACCGGTCCCTCCTCCCCCTTTCCCATTTCTACAAGCCCAGACCAGTGGATTTGCGTCTCGAATCGTGCAGCCGACAGGGTTTGCCGGCGCTGGGCTCTCGCCTCTAGTCGCGCAGCCGACAGGATTCGGCGATCCGCCGATGAGGATGATGCCATCCCCGACCTTCATGCCTGCCGACACAAGTATGCCGTACGAAACAGGATTTAGTCCTCTGTTTGCTGGTCCACCGCAGCAAACTCAAGGACCGAGCCTTCAGCAGTCTATGCAACAACACGACCGGAATGTCGGGGGTGGCCCAAATATCCCTTGGGCTCTGTCCAAAGATGAGCGTAAACGTTATGATGATATCTTTAGAGCATGGGATGCCCAAGGGACCGGCTTCATATCCGGCAAAACGGCGTTGGAGGTCTTCGGACAGAGTGGACTGTCTAAAGACGATCTGAAGCAAATATGGTACCGCCCCTCATCGTCAGATTCATATTAGCCCGATCTGACGTACCATCGCTTGTAGGGATCTTGCCGATTCTACAAACCGCGGCTCCCTCAACATGCCCGAGTTTCGCATCGCAATGAGCCTCATCTATCGTGGTACGTATTTAGAACTGTATATCTACGCCATTGCTTGAGTCAAAGTTAATGGCCGTATTGTCGCAGGTTTGAATGGAGCTCCGATCCCAACAGTCCTTCCCCCAGAGCTCGACCCACATTCGGAAAGAGACCTCGGAGACTCACAAAACCAGAGGTTTGGGGTTGGCCCAAAGATCTCTTGGGCTCTGTCCCAAGATGAGCGCAAAAACTATGATAAAATTTTTAGAACGTGGGATACCCAAGGGACCGGCTTCATGTCCGGCAAAACGGCATTGGAGGCCTTCGGACAGAGTGGATTGTCTAAAGACGATCTAAAGAAAATATGGTACCGCGCCTCGTCGTCACATCCATACTGGCCCGATCTGACGTACCATCGCTTTGTAGGGATCTCGCCGATTCTACGGGTCGCGGCTCCCTCAACCTGCCCGAGTTTCACGTCGCAATGGGCCTCATCTATCGTGGTACGTATTTAGAGCTGTCTATTTACACCATTGCTTCAGTCAAAGTTAATACCTTATCGTTGCAGTTTTGAATGGAGCTCCGATCCCAACAGTCCTTCCCCCAGAGCTCGTCCCGCCGCCTTCGGTAAGCGACGTCCAAGGCTCCGTCAAGCTCCTCAAGGACATTTTATCCGTGGGTTCGCATGGACGTGCCTCAAATGGTAGCTCGCCAAATCCTCAATCTGGCAAAATACGTTCGCTCCATGGAACGCCTGCCGGAGATCCCTTGCGTGGCGGCAGGAAGGATGGCACTGGATATGTCCAGGCAAACATTCGGGAGTACACGGGTTCTTTCCGGCACGTTGATCGCGGCACTGTTCGTTATGGTGGAGAATCACCCGCGGCCGCTCAGGACGAGATGAAACGTCAGTCGCGGTCCGCCTCTTCACAACCGGATTCCCATATCGAGGCGGAGAATAGCCGGACCAGAGAGTACGACGAGCTTGAAGACCAACTCCACGATCTCGGATGTCGTGTCAAGCGGCTCCGGGAAGATCTAGATCGGAACAATCGTGGGCCCCCAAGCATAAGAAGAGATGAAGAGCACCGGCGATTGGAAAGGGAACTCCTGCTGCTCCTCCATGAGAAAATTCCAGATGTCGAGCGGAAGCTTGAGGAAAGAGACCGAGACTGGCGGGACCGCCGTAAGGCGGATACCTCGAGATATGGGAGAACTCGAAGTGACCGGTACGACACGTACGAGCGTGACCGCGAAGATGATTATCGGAGTTATATGAGAGGGCCCTACGATCGCCGTGAAGATCAAGATCGGGAGAGAGAGGAGAGGGACCGAGGACGGAACCGGTCGTATTCTGCCTCCCCTCGAACCAAGTCACCACCGGCAAGCATTCGGAGCCCCCCGCCAGGATAGGAGATTTCTGGTGACGGGCTCGTAAGCGTTGTACGAATCCCCAGCGGCGTGGTGATGGTTCAGTGAGCGCGGAGAGGACGGTGATGCGGAGTGTCGGCATCGGGTGATGCCCGTTGCAAAGCGATCGGTGAGCCGCCCAAAGGGATTCGTTGAGCTTGCAAAGCTTAGATCAATAAATCCAGTGATAGAAATAGACGTCGGGCTGGTCTCCCAAAATACAGGAGCCCAGAAGGTAATTTCTTTATTTACATAGCTTTTGACTCCGGAGCTTTGCGGGTATTTAATGTAGAGACAAAAGCAAAGACAAAAGGAAGTTTATTCATGAAAAAGATGGAGTGTGGAGCGCTAACTAATATTACATTCTGGGGTGGGAAACTTGAATCCGCGTAGCCGCGGATCCTACAGTTCCCTCACACGTGCTCCGGACGTGCGTTCTCATGCCGGATTGTAGTGTGTACCTTGGCTCGAGAAATGTATCGATATCTCTGTGTCATCCACTGGGGTATGTCTATTCAAGTTGAGCTACTGGGCCTAGCTGGGGTTGTACATAGGGGAATGTGTACGTGCCTTATTTGGTTCATACGAATGGATGATGGTTAGGTGTACACCATTCCTGCTCTATCTGCACGGTCTTCCTTGCGGATATTTCATGCTGAATGATTCACTCGGAAACAAAACCGGGTCATGGCATATAATGACTATGCTTCCAGGTGCCTAAATCTTTAAAGCCCTTGGACATTTTTGGACATTTGTATGATTCCGATTTATTCTACTACTACGTAGTGAAAACAGATGGGATGTATCCCTAGAAAGCCTGAGGGTGATAGAAATCGCGGGAACCACCAGGGACGGAGATATAGTCGGCTGAGATGTGCGTACGGGCCGTAACAAAGGTTGTGGCTCCCGATGACACAGAACATACACTCTCCGAATCGGTTCGAGATTTCGGGATAGGGGCTGTGACTCTCCATGACACAGGACCCAAATCATTCAAATTCGATCGAGGTGCCGCGATAAAGTTTTCGACTTCATGCGGAGTAGCCGGTATCTCGGCATCGGAATCGTCTTCAGGTATGGTGGGGAGCATCAGGACGGGCCGGAAGGACTGCCCATAACGCTCGAACTCGCCGAAGTCCAGTTTTTTCTCGGAATGAGAGAATTCGAGGTTATACTCCACGCTCAATTGCCCTTCCGACTCTTGAATAGCGTAATGTTGCAGGCGGGATATTGAGCTTGAAGCACTGCATGCTAGCTCCCTCACAAGTATCCCGATTCTTCCGAGGATCAGCTTCTAATATCCGAAATTTGTCAAGAGCACTGGCAGGCTACAACGGGTCGCGAACTAGTTACTAACCTTGATCCCGTCCGAGGTGTATGTTTCTAGCACGATGACCTAAAGTAGCAAACAGGTTAATCGCAAGTGCGTAGGGCGGCTTTTTATGCGCTGACCTCACGAAAACTCTGCACAGGAACGTGGATATCCGCATCTGCACATTGCATACCGTCTTCATCTAAAAGTGGCCCCATGACCCAGTGCACCTCCGTAGCATTAAATACACATACCTCCGGGACCACTGAACCGTGCGATGCCATGACAGACTCCGTTGAGCTTGACCCAAATCCAAGGACCTGCCAGTTTGGTAAGATCGACCCTTGTAGGAAGTATAAACGTGTCAGTCCACTAAAAATGAGCGGGGTAACGTCAAATTCACATACCTAAATCTGGCGGACGATCGTATGCTTCACGGCAAGATCGTCAGCGGCAGGCCACAATCAGGAAGACTCGTAGCTTTGATCTCACCGAACACGGACATGACCGAAGGCTTTCCTCCAATGCGAAGGATATATACCATCCATCCTTAGGAACACCCCTCTGAAAACCATGCTCATCGTAGGACGCTCAGCCTGAGAGAAGGACCAACACTTCAAAATCGAGGATATTAGGGCTTGCAAACGTCCGTAAAGGGGGAGGCCCGCACACCCCAGCCAGTCGCTGTGCGCCGCCTCCGCGACCAATCTGACGTCCCCGGGCACTTGATTGTGTATGAGGGCCATAATGATACGGGAATCTTTTTTAGCCTCTGAATACGGAGGAAGATTTGTGAAAATCTAGAGAGTGAGTACTGGATCAGTTGAAGGTCGGAGTGTAGTAAAGACAAGCAAACGGCATGACCTCGAATGCAGTGCATGCCCAAGCCCAAACATCACTGGCTAGGGTGTGCTTCCCATCGTTCTCAAGCAGAAGCTCCGGACTCATGTATCGGGTCGAACCTTTTACGGACCGCGATGTGGTCAGACCAGATGACGCGTCCGATCCGTCGATAAGTGAGGATAAACCGAAATCGCAGAGGGTGGCCTCGTGGCTGTCCGACACCAGTACATTGGCCTACGAGTTTTATTAGTTTGAATTGGTAGGGATGGCACTTGAAATGCTGACCGGTTTCAGGTCTCCGTGACATATCGGAGGATGATGATTATGCAAGAATTCAACTCCAGCCGCGATATCGTGCACCTGGTAATCGGGTATAGTAGAAGTATAGCCTCGGAGATCAATCAAGACAGCACCCACTTACAAGTGCGAACCGCCTATCCCACCCAGGGTTTGTGCGAGAAATATACTGCGTCACGTTACCGTTGGCCATGTAAGGGGAAACGAGCTCGGCAACCTGGTAGTTGTCGCTCACGCGAAATCCAATCAAGGGATGGGTATTTAAATGTCTTATAGAGGCCCAAATCTTGAGTTCCCTCGCGAAACGCTGGGCGTATGGCAAAAGAAATTAGATGTGCCCGGGCAGGATTACGTGAGACAACCGACCATGATGAAGCGCTGGCGATCGCCGATCGTTCCGACTGACCAGATACACTTTACTGCGACGTTCACTTCCAGCGCTTGATCGGACTCGCAGAGCTTTGCTAAAAGAACTTCCCCGTATCCACCGCACCCGATTTGAGACTCGGCTCCTACGGTTAAAACATGATGCTGGAGTGAAAGAAATGAGAGGTCGTCCAGAATTGATTGCTATGAAATCAACTCGTCAGGTAAACCGGTTCACTGCGCATCGAAGCGAAAGCTCATACGAACCACACCCCTGTTGGGTAGAATCGGGTCACGCTCCATCTACGACTATAAGGAGCCGCAGCGAGTGGTTCAGAGCTAGAACAGTGGAATAGTTCCCTTGCCTCTTCCGTCTATTTTCAAACGAACAGGCAAGGGTCGTCAAACGGGGAACTCCCTCACTCCCGGGGTCGCGACCGAATCGGTCACGCGACCGTTTTTGTCCGCTTATGTCCGCACACCGATATCGACCGATTTCAGCCAATCAAATCATTCCATTCCAACCGCAACTCGACCGATTTTGCTTTCGTCTCACCACAAGACCAAAAATACCAGCAGGCTCACTTTGTCGCTGCATACCAGATTGCCAGCTTCATCAAGTCTAACAACTCCGTCGACTCACTCGGTTTTGGTCAACCCCAACATCCACCGAAGGATGCAATCCTGCCTCCACAGAACGATTACGGACATTTCCTGAATGTAAGCCATCCTCTTACCTTTCTCTTTGCCGTTCTACTGACTTTTATTTACATCTCCCATCCGCCCACTCCACTAACTCTGGCTTCCGGCGTTCGTCAAACGTCGCCGCTCATGCCGTCCCTCACAATCAGCGCCGTGGACTACCCACTCTCAAAGCGCAGCGCTACTCATATGCGGATCACCAACTGGATGCTCGAACGTACAGTTCGACACCTATCATTTGCCTGAAGAACTCCGGAAGATGTGCCAGGCGTATCGCGGTCCAGCACCATCCTCTTGTCCCAACGTCTTCACTGGCCAACAGCAGTGCCCCGGACAACACGAACAACGGGGACAACATGGACAACACGGACAATGGTCAACCAGACCTTCATCGCCACCATTCCTGTCTCGCTCGGCCTCTCGTCACCCACCCCATCCGTTCCACCCGTCAGAGTCAGGTCGACGGCTTCGGCCCTCTCGACCACCCATCCCTTGAATACAATAGTAATGCCACTGAACTAGCCTAATAAACACTTCATTACCATCACAATCCAGATTGTTAAATCACTGTATCTTCGGAACTACACGTGTCGCCTTTTGCATTTCTCCTTGCCAGAGTCTGATGAAGACTCCGAGTCGGGGGTGAACTGCTGGTGGCTGGGTCGTCGGCAAAGTCGAGCTGTGGGCTTGTCTTGCCCGGCGGTAGGAACTGCGGTAGGAGGAAATTGTGCGATGAAGGCATGTACTCGACAGGAGGCGTAAGGACTCGTGGGCACGTCGGTACGTCACTTTCGTCTCTCCAAGTCCCGCAATGCAACTGCGTTTGCAGACTTTCTCGTCACCGTCCCCCTGACCTCCGATCCCGATGCAGCTTCCCCTCTCTTGAGCTTCTTCTTGCCGGAATCCGGCGACGACTCGGGAGTGAACTGCTGGTGACTGGGCCCTTGGCGAAGTCGAGCTGTGGGCTTGTCTTGCACGGCGGTAGGAACTGCGGTGGGAGGAAATTGTGCGATGAAGGCTTGTACTCGACAGGAGGCATAAGGACTCATGGGCACGTCGGGTACGGCACTTTCGTCTCTCCAAGTCCCGCAATGCAACTGCGTTTGCAGACTTTCTCGTCACCGTCCCTGACCTCCGATCCTGATGCAGCTTCCCCTCCCTTGCGCTTCTTCTTGCCGGAATCTGGCGACGACTCGGGAGTGAACTGCTGGTGACTGGGCCGTCGGCGAAGTCGAGCTGTGGCCTTGTCTTGCGCGTCGGTAGGAACTGCGGTAGGAGGAAATTGTGTGATGAACAATGCTCGAAGCTTGGCTTCGCTAGTGACCGAACATCGCCGCTCGTGCGGTCACTTCCAGCAATCGTCGTCCTTCCTCTTGTATAAGCGGATGGAGTGTTAACGGTTGCCCCATCATATTTGGACTCGTCGTCGCCGTCAAATTCGGGCTCTTCATCACCTTCATGTTCCGACTCGCGTTCACCTGCCGCAACCAACCACCATCGGCGGTAGCGCCCCAAGTCCCCCATCTGCCTCCTATCGACCGGGCAATGGGCAGAGACCACTGCAACTTGAATCCCATTCCTCTCGTTACACGGCGATTGGGCGGCGTCAAGGACAATCTCCACCTCAACGATAAACGACAGTAACTTTCATGCCCGAAGGGTTCTTCTTCCCTCTTTCCCAGCCTTTGGTCCATGTTATTCCCAGCTTCGAATGTGTGTGCATCCCTTTAGTCCCTTAGTCATTGAACCTGCAAATCACGAAGAAAAGGTCTTTATGTGAGCGCTCTTTGGTTCTAACATGTATGACCACAAGCAGTCGAGTAGCTGTAGCAATGAAGATGGTGGAGTATCGGCGTCGAGAGTGAATTTTAATTTGACACCCTAGGTATCATGACGGATATGGGCAGCGTTGAAGGCAAACGCCCAGGCGCTGGGAAATGAGGTATAGAGTCGGTGGTTGGAAAGGCACAGAATCTTCAATTCCGGAAAGCCAATTAATATACGTGTCGCAAGCGTGTCAGCACGTCAAGTATTTGAACAATGTACTCATCAAAGGGAATTTTAGCCCCGACCTCCCACTCGACGATCTTCGATCCCCCCCTCCTCCACTCGCTCTTCTTCATCGAATCCGCTCGCTTATATGATCTCACCGAGCAAGTTCTATCTCAAGCCAGTAACAGCCGTACATGGACTGTTTTGGCCTTCGCTGATACTCTGCTGAACTTGAATGTGTGTAAAAGCAGGCCGCCGCGATGCAAAGCTTAAGCGACAAGGCTTTACTTCAGACGGATCTCATACATTACATATTACATCAATATACTCCTCGTTTTTGTGGCATACATTTCAGTAAATCATGTGGCCGGGGTCAAACGGAATCGAGACAGCGTTGTTACACCCGGTGATTTATAGTACCGGCTATTTAAATTTCCTTAGCAGCACACAAATCCTGCACGGAATTAGACCTATATAAGTGATCAACAGGACTTGGAAATGCATAAGGCCTTGGTAGTAACACTGCCGGGGTCTTCGACCCCGGGAGTGACCGATTTACCCTAAGCCAGCCACGGGGTGGGAATTCCATACCTGAAACACTCACGTCCAGCCCCGACAAAACCCTCCTACTACGTAGAGTCGGGGATGGCATCATATTCCCCAGTCCCAAACCCCGCAGCACCCGAACACAGTCACACTCATTCACCAGGTCCTTCAAACACATATACCGGCGGCGACGGGAGAAGAGACTCATCCGACAGCCTCGCCTCATACCGACCGACCCTCGCGCTCCGAACATCCGCTCCCCGCCAGCGCACCGCCAAGGTCGTTCCGGCATCCGTCCTTTATCTCTCTTGAAGAGAGATAGCAGCGCGACCATTTACAGCTTGCCGCCAGAATGGAGGGACGGGGATGGGAGCGCGACTCGGTCGTCGTTCAACGAGAAGACGATGACCATGCCCTACGGCCAGCAGAGTCGCTCCCAAGAACCTCATGCTTCTCGTGAAAGCACACTAAATTTGACAATCCCGCCGGGGCATTGTACCCTCTCAACTTTGACGGGACTGTGACGATGGAGACCGGGTGGAAGAAGTTCAAGAGAATGAGGTCGTTGGCTCCAGGTTGGGGGAGGAGTATTTTGAACGTTGTCTTATCGTCGTGTAAGTGGGAACCCTAACCCCTTTATTCGAATTTCCATCCTGACGATGGAGCATTCTGGGCGACATGCGTATGTTGTAGGGGTCAACGCTTTGGTCTTCATCCTGCCGTTTTCATGGATAGCGCATTTCCAGCACTGGTCCATGACCTTGACCCTCTTGTGTAAGCCTCCAGAGGGACGCATGTTCTCTATTGCCTCACACTGACCCTATTGACTCTTGTTTCTTAATTTCCATTCCCGGCCTCATTCCCCTCGCACATATTTTCGAGTTTGTCGGAGAGCAGATGGCGTTATATTGCGGTCAGACTTTGGGTGACTTGATCGTCATTACGCTCAGCAAGTAAGCTTCGATTGTGTTTTATTATACCGCTGGCTACCTGAACTGAACGCACCCCGTGGCTTATGCAGTTGCATCGAGGCCGTCTTGGCAGTAATGCTTCTCCTCAACTGCGAGCTTCGGCTTGCCCAGGCAACTATCGCAGGCAAGTCGCTTGGTCCCGGCATATGATTACCTCGTCGAATATTTACCATCGTTCTGTCGGGCTTCGTGCACCTTCCATCTAACAGGTGTTGTTCTCCTGCACCTTCTCCTCGTGCCAGGCTGCGCTTTCCTTACGGGTGGAGCAAAGATCTGGTACCAACAGCTCGGTGAACACGCTTCACAGTTGAACCAATCACTTCTGTCTGCTGGGTATGTTCAATCATTCTCATGTTTTTGGAGCTCGCTGAGAAAAAAAGGCGAATACAGATTCATCTTCATGCTCATCCCAACCGTCTTTTTCTCCGCGATCGGGTCGGACGCTCACCTCGATCAAATAGCCACAGTCGCTAAAGGAACGAAAATGATCTTTGATGCGGCCGAGAGCAATGGCAGCTCGGGTTCAAGTCACGGTTCAACTACGTCGACGACTTCCGATGTCGTCACGGAGGTCGTCTCCGACCATGCTCGGCGGGGTTTGATTCACGCTAAGCGTGTTTGGGAGACGGTGGACTTGACTGGGTATGACGCCGTTAGCGATGAGACCCGAGGAGTGTTGTTGCAGATTAGTCGCGGTATGGCAGTTATCATGCTCATCATGTGAGTTAAAGTTGAATACCCAGTGGTCCACATTGGCATTGGCATTGTATTCGGGCTGACCACCGTCCTCGCATCACACTAGCTACATCGCATCCCGTGTCTACTTGCACAACCCACCCGGTGACAAAACAACAAAACGCGCTGCTCTAGCCGCCCTCAGTCCAAAAGAACGGGAAGACGTGTTGGAACACTCCAAGCCGCTGGTGAACCCTGGAGTATGCGTGCTGTTCTTGGTCGTTACGGCGATGGTTATGACCCTCACCCTCGAATGGGTGAGTATCGACCGCGCTATTCATGATCAAAAACCAAGTCATGGCTGAAATCACGGGATTTCGAATCAATGTGATAGCTTGTCGACTCGATTCCGGAATATTATGAGCAAGGATGGATCACGGAGGAGTGAGTAAACGCCCAAAGCCAAATCGCCCGGATGATGCGTTTTAACGAATTACTTGGACGCGTTTCATAGGTGGCTCGGTCTCATTCTCCTACCGCTGGCATCATTTGCTGCCGATGCCATGATGGTCACGGTGTATTTTATCAAGACCCTCTTCCGACGGAACCCACCTGTACCAGAGGGTATCGCGCACGGACGCTCGATCGACTTGTCTGTGCAGCTTCTCTTATTCTGGATGCCCTTTATCGTTCTTGTCGCGTGGATCTTGGGGAAACCGTTCTCCTTGCTTTTCGGTGAGTGGAAGCGCCCGGAGCGGGGAATGGGACAGTTCCTGACCAGCGGCGAATGATCCATTCCATAGATATCTTTGAGTTGGCGTGTATCTTTGGTGGATGTTTCTTGGTCAACTACATCACCCAAGACGCGAAGACAAATTGGGCGGAGGGGTTGGTCATGATCATGACCTATGTAGTCATTGTGAGTACCCATCCTGCACCCCAAGAAGATTTCACTCTCCGACTGATGGAATGCACATGGAATTCTGCAGGCGATGGTCGCGTGGTACTACCCCTCGCAGCGAAGTCACTCAAAGATGATGGCGTGTACTACCACGGTCCTCGGAGCCTTGATGGGGGAAGAGACCGATTATGGATTGTAGCCGATCGATGGACACTTTCTTTTTTTCTATCAAGGGTATTGGCTGATTGTAGAGTGCAGAAACCTCTTTTTTTCCTGGGATATATATATCGTGCCTATTGCGTACGTATCGGACATTCCTTACTGGTGTTAACTGTACTCTTCCTTCATTTTTCCTCTTAGGTTCCTGCTTTGCCGCTTTGCCGTTTTGTAATGGGATCGTTCCCTCGGTTAAATTACACGTGGGGCATGATTATCCGAGTCCGAGACAAAAGTTCGCAGACCATCGAGCTTCTCGGCCACGCGTGCGGGGCCGGTGTTGTTACCTTCCACCGGATTTGCAAGGGGTCAGCTGATGGGGTTCGATGGTCCGGTGCTCTCTGTGCCGAGAGCATGTTAGCCGGCTAAACGATCAAACTGCCTGATAAGGTTCCTTTGCGGGAATTCAGCCAGATGAGACAAGGCTAATTAACTGTGCACCAACCCTCGATCGTCAGTCACCTTTTCAAACTCGAGGCATGTTATCATCGTAGATACCCGAGGGTAGAGGGGGTGTGACGTATGTATATAAGCGAAGGGCTGCTCCGTCGCTGGAAATGTTCGCTTTGGTCGCTTTGACTCTGTCAGTACTCCAGGTGAGTCGGATCCTAACCTTTCAGAGAACTATTGACTGAGCTTGCTCCGTTTAAGCAAAAGACATTTTCACTAATGTCGTCCTCAACTCCACTGCCATTCTCGACGCCATCGCCGACCCCTCCAATCGACCCCCCAAACCCAAGCCAGTTTGCCGCCGGGGACTCCCAGAACTTGTCTGACGGCAGTGACTTCTTTATCGCTGGGGGCGCGGTGGCTGCAACTATGGTTTTTCTTACGGTGTGTGCCGTGTGGAGGGCACGCTTGGTCCGGAGGCGGAGGGCAATTCTGGGTTTGCCGCCTGTCGCGATGCGACGGTCGAAGGAAGAGGACCAAGATATTTCGAAGTATAAGCCGGTGCTTTACGATTCTTGGACGGACTTTGGGGTGGATATGGAGCATCAGATGAAGCAGTGGGATCAAATGCAGGTCTGTATAGACATGCTGGTCGACGTTATCAACCAGTTTCTAACTGATAATCTTCGTTTACCACTGCAACTAGGCTCTGTGTTCAGCTCGCGTCTTCTCTTTTCCCATCCCACAGAACCACGAGGAGAGGCACAACCCCTTCAAAAACTACCTCACCTCGATCTTGGAACTCGTTTCGGTCGAGCGGATGGACAGGGCTTTATTGGAAACCCAACCCAAGGATCGCCCACCGCCAGAGTATGCAAACTCGGAACTTGTTACCTCCGTGCTGATTTCCATGCCTCGGCCTCGAGGAGACTCGACGACGGAGAGCTGGCATTTGCCGGAACTGGAGTTTGGGATTTACGAAGGTCCGTGGCCAAAGGAATCTTTATGAGGGGTATGATTGGGGTATGTTATTTGTATGATAAGTTAGCTGTATAACATTCACTTGTTTATCTTGATCGTTGGTGTATTTGCCAGAAGGTCAATCATGTTGGCCGCCGGTCAAGTTTCCCAAAGTGGCAGTTAACTCCGGTTCTTGGCGACGATGCAGAATTCCCGCAATGGCTTGGCTCGCACTTGGTATTGCTGTGCTGCAGGGCCGGGCTTCTTGTGCTGCAGTCACCGTGCCCCTCTGAGAATAAGACCAGCTGGCAAGTATTTACCCGAACTGCACTCATGGATTCACAAACAGCTATTGCGTTCTCATTGGACATCCCGTATTTCTATTCTAAACGAGCCTTCATTTGGTTTACCTTAGGCTCTGGCTTTTACTCCAGCCACTTTAGTAGTGGGTCTCTTTGAGGGGGTTGGGAGCTCGAATTTTCCCTCTGAGCTCGTCACGTGACCTGTACCACATTCTCGGCGACGTTCGACGGCAGGTTTCTTAATCCGGTCAGGCGTGGTGAGCTCCTTGGTGACAAATTTTGCTAGCACGATGCTTGGTTGTGGATGTCACACTAGCCGTACAGCTGATGGCTATCTCAATATCTCATGCTTCCCACTGGATGCATGATTATCGATTGTAAACGCTTGTCACAGCAGCAAAAAGGGATCGGATACATGTCCTTGAATGTTTGGCTTCGTCTCACTTGCGCTCTAAAGTAGCGGGCCTAGCTATGACTGGTATTCACGGCGCTATAGTGGATATGATGCAATACGGGGCTCAAAAAAAATTACACTTGGAATTCGAGCCGGGGATGGACTATGTATCCTCAACAGTCTCGACCACGCACGCGGAGCCTCAAACCCCTTTCCTCCGTGGAAACACATGGTGAGGCTCGATGTTCTGGGCTCTGCGCGGCTCCGAACATCGGAGCCGGCTCTGCGAATAAAAATCAGTTCAAGTGGAGGAGAGTCACCGATCGATTCTCGAAAAGGAAGTGACCTCCACCTCCACCGGTGGTCAAGCCTCAGAGATCGCACACCCCACAATCAAGACGCCCATGAGTGGAGGGCTCAACACATGGGGCGAGCAAAAACATACAGCCTTTCAGGTCCCGTTCATTTCAGCCTGATAACGCAGGGATTGAACGTCAAAACTCGGCTTTTCAGCACCGTTATCCAGCCTAAGAACTCGCATGCTTTATAATCAAAATTAATTAGTAGTGGGGTTTCATGGACAATCATTGGACATATATAAGCCAGAAACATCTCGCTGTCAGCGATGTTCGATAGGTTCGCATACCTCTCGTCATCTGCGGTGAGTCCTGGCTTCACAGCAACAACAAGCATTGGCCATGCTGACTCGGTGACTCTGGCTCAGTGAAGACATTTTCACTAAAGTCGTTGTCGTCAAGTCTAACACCGCATCCCTCCTCGATGGCACCACCAACGCCCCAAATCGCGCCGAACCCTGGCACGTCTGGACCAGGACCTGACCTAAACATGTCCGGTGGTCATTTTGTCTTTGTTGCGTGCGGTGCCGCGGTTGGAAGTATAGTTATTCTGGCAGCGTGTGCTATGTGGAGGATACGTCTAGCCCGGAGGCGAAGTATCGCACTGGGCTTGCCGCCTGTCGAGGTGCAAAGGCCACGAGAAAAGGATACGGATGACTTGAAAGATAAACCAGCAATTTACGATGTTTGCTTGGTCTTTGGGGAAGGTGTGGAGGGTGAGCAGCTCCGGTGGGATCAAATGCAGGTGCGTGCTTCGCCTGGGCAACTTCACATACTCGATGAGCATGAAGTCAATCGTGGCTTATCCCTCGTTCTCGATACATCAGGCTTTATCGTCAACTCGCGTGTTGTCTGTGCCAGCTCCTCCAAGGGCTGAAGATATGGACGATCCATTCAACAACTACTTCACTTCGTTCTTGAAACTCGTTTCGGTCGAGCGGATGGACAAGGCACTTCTCAGACCCGCAGCCAAGGATCATCTACCGGAGTATGCAAGAGCAGAAATCTTCACTTCTGTCGTGATCACCATGCCGCAGCCTCGGCGAGGCTTGACGGCGGCGAGCAGGGGTTTGGCTGAGCTGGAGTTGGGGGTTTACGAAGGTGAGTCGCATCGCCTCTAATAGATATAATTCCCAAACCCCTCGGCGGGGTTTGGGCCTTACAAGCAGCATTGTTCTCATCTAGGTTCCCATGTATATTTTATGCATATCCCAGTCCCTTGGCCTGCCGGTCCGCGCCACCACCAACGTCGCATGGCGATGTACCGACGTACGCCCTCTCTGAAAGAGCGAGAGAGTCTCCGCTCGTTTCTTGCTGCCTGCATTATGCGCAGAAACATCTTGCACCTCCAGGGGTTTTGCGAATTGTACCTACTATTTATGTTATGCTGTATGTATGGTCATTGTATGTATCACATTCATTTGCCTGCCTTTATCGTGGGTACGTTTACCTGCAGACGGTCAATTTTGTTTACCGCCGGTCATCATTTTCCCAACTTGGCAATCGGGCGGGATTCCCGCAACGGCCCTGCAATTGCTCTCGTCTGTTAATTATTAGTTTACTATATTATAGTGGCCCTCTTGCGCTGCAATCACTGAGAATGACACCAGCTGTCAAGTATTCACCGAAGTCCACCCATGGATCCGCAGGTACCAGTATTCCGTATACGCGTACTTAGCGGACATCCCTTATATATGCTCTAGCGACAGTTGGTACCTTCTCCTTCAGGCTTTGCTTTTTGTGACGGAATTCCGGGCTCAGTCGAAGTGCAGATGGTGGAATTTGGGGGCCCTCGTTTATGTTCACTCTCGGCCACGCGCGCGCGGAGCCAAAGGGCTTCTCGAACCCTTTATCTCCGTGGAAACGTCATGGAACCAGCTGGTGAAGAGGGACAGTCAGAGGCTTTGGGCGGTCCCGATCATCGAAGCCGGCTCGATGCCTAAAATTAGTTCAACTGGATAAGAGTCACCGATCGAGTCCCGAAAGGAAGTGACCTCGACCTCCAACACCTTTCTCAAACCTAAGAGCTTGGACGCTTTATAAGCAAGGTACCCATGGGTGGAGGGTGATACGAGCAAAAATACACCCCCCTTTCAGGTACCGACCGTGGAAACCTGAGAGGGCAGTCCTTAACCCTTAAAACGTTGGTGACCACGGACTTTCAGCACCGTTATTCAGCTAAGAGCTCGCATGCTTTATAATCAAGATACCCAATAGTGGAGGATCTCATGGACGTATATAAAGCAAGGCATATCTCGCTGTCAGAGATGTTCGATAGGTTCGTTTACCTTTCATCATCTGTTGTGAGTCCTGACTTCATTGCATCGACGAGCACTGGTAAGGCTTACTCTGTGCCTCTAGCTCAGCGAAGACATTTTCACTGATAACATCGTCAAGCTTGACATCATCTCCCTCCTCGATGGCACTATCAACACGTCAAATCGACTCGAACCCTGGCGACTCGGAGGCCGGGCCAAGACCCGACCAAATCATGCCCGGTGATCATTCTGCCTTTATTGCGTGCGGTGCCGTAGTTGGAGCTCTGGTTCTTCTTGCAGCGTGCGCTGTGTGGAGGATACGTCTGGTCCGTAGGCGAAGGATCGCACTCGGCTTGCCGCCTGTCGAGGCACGAAGTCGAAGAGAAGAGGATACGGATGATTTGGAGGATAAACCGGCGATTTACGATGTTTGCCTGGTCTTCAGGGAAGGTGCAGGGGGTGAGCAGCTCCGGTGGGATCAAATGCGGGTGCGTCCTACCGTTGGCCAACTTAAGATCTCAATGAGCGTGAGGTCGATCGCTGGCTTATCCCCCATTCTCAATGCCATCAGGCTTTATCTTCAACTCGCGTGCTATCTCTGCCAGCTCAGCCGAAGGCTGAAGAGATGAGGGATTCATTCAAGAACTACCTCACCTCGTTCATGGAGCTCGTTTCGGTCGAGAGGATGGACAAGGTGCTTCTGAAAGCCGCAGCCAAGGATCGCCCACGGGAGTATACCAAATCAGAACTCGTCACTTCTGTGATGATCACCATGCCACAGCTTCGACGAGGCTTGACGGCGGAGAATGGAGGTTTGACTGAGCTGGAGTTGGGGGTTTACGAAGGTGAGTTCCATCGTCTCTGATATATATAATTCTCAGACCCCTCGGTGGGGTTTGGGCCTTACAAGCGGCATTCTTTTTTCATCCAGGTGTCCGTCCACGTTGTATGCGTGTCCCATCTCCTCGCCTGCTGGCCCGCGCTACCACCCATGTCGCATGGAAATTCACCGATATATGCCCTCTCTCGGGGATGGAGCTGGTTTCTTCACGTTTCTCGTTGCGTACATCGTGCGCAGGAGCGTCCTTCACGTTCAAAGGGTTTGCGAATTGTACCTACAAATCGGGTTATGCTGCATGTATGGGTTGTTATATGTATACCATTCACTTGCCTGTCTTTATCATGGATGGGTTTACCTGCAGACCGTCGATATCGATTACTACCACCGGCCTTCATTTTCCCAATTTGGAAATTAGCTCCGGCAATGAAGCGGAATTCCCGCAGCCCCCTAGCTGTCGTTCTCACCAATCAATTAGCAACCAATTATGCCACAGCACTCGGCCCCCGGCACTGCAGTCGCTGCGCTTTTCTGAGAATAAAACCAGCTGACGGATATTTCACCAGAGTACAGTCGAGCGTGGGCTCCCTCGACCTCGCCCGTTTGAACTTCCATCCCCAGTGGAAGCATTCCCCACTACTGCTCACTTAAGTAAGAAGCGGACAAACATTCAACGCCGACCCACCTCCCATCGACGCATCAGTATTGATGTCTTCATCCACCGTGCCGTCATCCGAGGCCTCACCCTCGACCTCGCCAGAACCCGATCCATGGACGGTACATGCTCAAGACTTCGGCAGCGACAACCAATCGGGCCATGCATTCTTTACTGCCGGAATTGCAGTATTCGTTGTCATTGCTCTTTTGATAGCGTGTGCAGTGATACGAATACGCATGGTCCGAAGGCGGAGACGTGCTTTGGGCTTGCCACAGCCAGACTCGCGACGTTCTGCGAAAAGAGACTTGGAGGAGTTGGGGCCGAAACCACAGTTGCACAAAGCGTGGGTTGTCTCTTCCGAAGACGGGTACGATATAGATCAATCCTCCCTTCAGTGGAAGGAGTTGCGTGTACGTGCCAAACCATGGCCAATTCGCCGATGATATCCCGTTCCTCACCTTGTTTACGACTTTCAGCCTCTGGCTTTATCGCAAATCCTTTCTCAGCCTATTCCACGTAAAGCCGAAGAGAAACAGAACCCATTCAAAAACTACTCCGCGTCTTTCCTGGAACTATTTTCAGTAGAGCGGATGGACAAAGCGCTGATGGAGAGCGTCCGAAAGGAAGACCCTCCCCCGAAATACACAAAGTCTGAACTCGTCGCCACTGTTTTTATTGCTATGCCTCAGTCGCCAGGTTACGACTCGATGGCGGATATTTCACTTCTTCCGGAACTGGAGTTTGGAGTGTACCATGCTCCAAGCGTGATACAAAGCGATTTGGTGTGAGCTATGGGCTTGATCGCAAACGGTCTTATGGAATTGCGCGCATTATTTACATGTACACTATCTAAATGCAAACACGTTGTCTCCCTGAAATAACGGGCGTGTTAAATTCGAAGGAATCTAAGGAGCCATCTTAAAAACCATGTGGACAACGTTCCTTCACGGAATATGCCCAGGTATCCATTGCAATAACATCCAAATCCCACAGTGATCCGTCTCCGATGCGCCCACGTAGCCAATTGTGAGCGTCTCTGGTACTCGGTACCGGCAGGCAATAGCACTGATCGTCCATAGGGCCCCTCCCGCTGATCCACCGGTGTGCTACTTTGCAAGCCTGCGCGTACAAAATATGGACTATCCGAACTGATGGTAGCCTTCTACGCCTGCTCGTAGGGTTTTCACCGAATGTTCGAATCAAGTGCCACAGACCTAAGATGGACGAATGGTTCTCAACGCCTACGCAGTATACGTAGATCGTGAGTTTCCTTCTGGTAACGCCTTTTCGCGATTCCTCGACAAGGCTTTCCACCACGCTCTCTGCACTATATTCATCCAAAAGTAGCCGTTCCAGCTTTTGAGAAACTTGCTGGAGAGGCGGTATCGGTATGGATGGGCCCTCAACGCTCAGCGTCCGCAATTTGGGAAAGGAGGTAAGGTCACGCGGCGGGTTTGCTGAGCGCCCTTTAGCGCATGACCACTTTTGGACATGAAGAACCTCGACCGAAGGCCTGACGAGAGCGATGTTATCCTCGACTAGTCCCCATACTAGGTCAAACGGGACGGCCGCGAAGAATGACTTGACCAATGAGGCAAGATACATCCGTCGAGGGGATTGCGATAGTGTACGACGGAACCGGACGTGTTCATTGACTTCAACGAGCTGGACGCGTTGGTAGAGGTCGGGAGTCGCAATGGAGTTGGCCGTTCGGCTGACCAGCGCCAAAGCTGCAAGAGTCGAAGTGACCTTATTCTCTCGCATAAAGCTAAGGGAGTTCGGCGACCTGCACAGCTCCTCGACAATTGCGAGTAAGATTTCAGGAGGCAATGGTCGTCGAGGAACGCCAGGGCAGGGGATCAGTTGGTTGGTGACCACGGTGCGTGCAAGGGAACCACTGAAACCCCAGATGCGTTAGTCGGGCGGCGGTTAAGGAAAGAATAATGGCATCATACGTAGTACGATAAGTAGCTTCTGATTGATTAAGACACGTAGACATTCGGTTAGCTAGGCACAATTAGCTTTGGAGGTTGGTGGATGGGAGACTGTGGCGCTAAAATATACACTCACAGCAAACAAACACGAACAAGGAATCCCACGCTCCCTCTTCAGACTAACGTCCTTTCTGCTGGTTAGTCCTAAGCTGCGAAGGAATTTCGAGAGGTGCACAGTCCACGATGGATTTCGAGGGCCTGTGTCAACGATGCGCAAGTCGTTCGTTAACGAGACCTATCCTCGGCCGGATGCTGGAATTAAGGTTCAGTGGTGGCCTTCTGAAGATCTGACTCATCTGAGCACAGTTTCTGAAAGAGAGGCAGATATGTCAGGACCGTAGCGCAACAAGAATTAAACGGCATGTCAATGGCTTCACTAGTAGACTGTCGGCTTACTCTTGTCCCATTCATCTTTTGGAATTGGGGTCCATCTCCCAGAGAGAACTATCTTCGACGGCAGCTATGAAGCAACCAATCAAACTCTGGAGTGCCCAGATTTTGGCACGAAGTTGGAACTGGGAGGCAAAACCAACGATCCACCAAGATTATCCGTTCGGAGACCCACGAGACTGAACGAGGCCTCGTATCGAGAAAGAACATGACGACCCCAAAGGACGGTGGTAGGCCCTCTTCCTCTCCAATAAACCGCTGGCAATGTTTCTCCACCGCTCTCTGCACACGGGGAGAGGTTACGATTCCAGGGACTATGCAGTAGATGGTGAGGTAGGGGCTGGCAAGTTGCAACTCCATCGTCTCTACTAGAAGCGGGCTGGAGAATACTTTTGATCATCCTTATGATGTTTGTATCATGAATATAACAGACTCAAGGCCGAAGAGCTCCTGGATATGGATGTCTGGGGATTCCACACCTCGTCCACCAAAACTTAGCCGCCCCGACGCAAAGAAGTTACAAAGCTTGATAGTAGGCAAGGGATTTATCGGCCATAGTTGATGTGGATGTATTCTACAGAGCGGTGTGTGAGATTGACGATGTCTGGGATGTCTGTCGTCGCGGCATCCGTTGGGGTCAGACGCTTTGATACTTGCTAGTAGGGACCATGAAAATTTGCAGGTTGGCGCATGACAAGATTCAAACCGTCTCGTCTGGAGTTCGTTCGACTACGCCGGCTGAACTGTCGAGTGCTCTAATGCTCGGGCTTGAGAGTTCCCAAAGGCTTAAGAACTGTCCTGTATTTACACTTCGCGGCGATCCGATACTGAGTCCTACAGAGCCAGGGAACGAATTCTTCTTTAATAGCAGATAAATGAATTCGTTCGACAAGTAAGTCAAGAACCGTCCGCCTAAAAGCGTATACGTGAGCTTCTAGATAACCGGGTGGTGAAGCGGACTGATGGGGCCCTAGTGGTATGAGGAAAAGGTCCGGCTTTGCAGCGGGAGTGCGTCATAGTCCAACCTATTTTCCAAAGCATACTCATTCGCAAATTGACATCGTCCCCAGATTCTTCCACCGATCAAGGTCCGACTTTCTCCTCAGGTCCTATCGATAGTGGTGCAGGCCCTGCAAACAATAACACCAATTTAGGCATGACCTCGATTTCCAACCGGGACGCACCATCTTTACTTGTTCACCTCGCTCGTACAGCAAGGACGTTAGAATGGGTCCGTCTGCACCCATTCGATGGGCGTTAAGGAGCGATGAAAGGGTGAGATTAGGCGGCGGGAAGAAATCGGAAGGCAAAACGATGAGGTCGCTCTAGCGCGAAGCGAAGGTCAGGCCGTCTGAGAAAGCATGATGCGGATACATACGAGAGACTTTACCTGGATACTGGAACTAATCTCCCGTAACACATCAGCAGACCCTATGCTTTCCTGGTCGTTGATTGTTTAGGTATTGATCCTGAGTGAGGGAATTCCGCAGAAGAGTAGACAAAATGTGACATTAGGGATCGGTGGGAGGCGGGACACAAGGTCAGGACATCTATCGTCAGGTGAAACGGGTGCATACATTTAGTGTTTGCCATTCTAAGGGAACTGGCCTGGTAAACGGCGCTACTTACCTGATATCCCCGCCGCGTCTAGCGATGCTCGAGGATAGTTAAACATCTCCTTATTCCAATAGGAAGGAGGGTTTCGGTACGGGCTCTTCAAGCCCGTGACCTCAAACGTAATGACGAGTCGGAGAGACTCCATCCGGAAGGCTACATTAGGGCAACCCTTAGCAGGCATGAAAATGTTTGACACACTTTGTTCCAGGACAAGCCAGAATATATAACGGCTTGAAATTCGGCCAAAGACAGAGAGCTTGATCTTGATGTATCCATTCTATGGTGGTTTGGGCTTATCAGGGCATGCAAGTTCCCAGCCGTGGGACTCCAGCCACACGCGTTAACGTGAACGCTTTGGAACGCCGAGCTTGTTCGTTCTGGCCGAAATTTCTGTTCCTTTCATCTGTCGCTATGCCTCGGAATGTTTCAGAAATTCTTCAAAGTGGAATGAAAGACACTCAATATCGCGCTCGACGAGAAAATGGGGCGTAGACGGGGTTTGTCTTCACCTGGCGCGGGTTTGAGTCCCTAGGCCCCATCCATTAGGACTTTGGCGGGATGCTGCCGCGATCATTGAAAGGATCTATCAAAGCAATACTGCTTGTGCGGCATTCTGCGGGGACCGGAACGACATAACTGGGGTCCCATGTAACAAATAGGGACTTGACCGTACTCTCGTGCCTCGGCAAGCCTCCATGCACATGTTTAAAACTCGGGCTACTTCCGAGCTTCTCGAGCGGATTGCGGCTCACTGAGCGTCCAATATCGTCTATTGAGAAACATTCTCCAGCGAAGGCAGTGCGAAATCCGCACGGTCTCTCAGAACGCGCGTCAGACCTGCATACCAGCCTCTGGCGGGGTGTTGCCGATGGGGTTGTAATATTAGGGTATGGAGAGCTGAGAGTATAAGTTCTTAACCGCGCCGGGACTAATACTCCAGCCATACGCAGCGCGTTAGAACGCCGCACAACCACCGGGGCAAAGCCAAAAATAACAAATCTGCCTTGGCCTCGGTGGTCGGGGAGGCGTTCTAAAGTGGTGGATTATAAAATACCGGCCGGAGGAGAGGTCATTTTCCTCATAGAATTCAATCGACCTCCTGCCGCACTTAGCCGTTGCCCGCTAGGTCCACAGACCTAGCCCGGGGAATTTGTGATCGGGCGGAGTACTCCTCCCAATTGCTGCCTGCGCATGCGGCCGTGCGGCAGGATGAGAGAACACATGCAGGGTATCCCAGGGTGACTTCGGGGGAGGGGGGGTTCGCAATTGCAATCCATCACCGCATCAGGATACTGCAACCAGAGGAAACATCCTTGTTCCACCCCAACATATTAGCCGAATTATAAGAACGCAAGTGAAAATGGCATATCCCTAGAATTTCTCCGTCCCATTACCTTCCTATCACCCTCTTCTCATCACGGTACTACCTTTGGGCAGCCCCTCGCCGTACATGCGACGACACCGTAGGACAATTGCCCTTGTCCCCTCCCCAGTCGACAGTCAATCAAGTGCTCTCACAGTTGATAGTGGATGGCTAGTCAACCCTCCTTCGCGGCTCAGCTTAGGCCTAACTCGATCTCTATCCGCATTTATCACTGAGCCCATCCTCCCCATCCATCGTGGTGACCAACAGCCGGTGCTCGTCCTAGCTACGGCCAGCCTCGTAGGAAACATTGGTCCGGATCCTACAACTAGGTCTTTGCAAAAGGCTGCCAATTTTAAAGCGACGACGACCTCGTCGTCAGCTGCTACTCGGACCCGAGGCGATCCTATCGCCCAGGTTCCCAAAAGAGAGGCTTAGGTGAGGATTATTCCAGTTAGTCTACTCGAGATTTATCCCCGCTAGAAGCCTCACAAGTGCCTTCGACTAATCTTGTCGTTGGTTAGACTCTCACGTAGAGAAGGTATCCCCCAAACCCACTCCCTTGCATATAACATGCCACTGTCTGTCATGCCACTGACATGTGTCTGTCATCATGCCCCCTCCCTTTACGTCTCACTATACTCCACTGCTTACCTCCATGTCGTAGTCAGCGTCTTTGTACAGTTGTTTTATTCGTTTCGCCCCTCGAATGCACTGTGACGATTGATTACGATGGACTGATGAAATAGCGACCAAGCTTAAGATGGGCTCGCGCTGCAACATACACTCTACGCAGTAGTTATAGAGATGGGCGAGTGCGTAACTCAACGGAGGAGATCAATGTCCGGATCCAGAGAGCCAGACCAAGTATTTGATAACGATGCAGACGGCAACCAAAGTCTGCTGGTTTCGCTTCAGCTTGAATTTCTGGACGTTATCGCCCAGGCGGGAACCATATTAAGTACTCACACTTTCCATGCTGAAATCTCTCTAAGACCTCGTCCTATTGACATCACTCTCCTTCCTGGCAGCTCTGAGAACCCAGTAGCGCGCTAGCTTGTCTGTGCCCGGATCCGGATCGAGACTTGATTTCGGGCCAGATTTTGTTTCTTGTTTCATTATTTAGCTGTTTTCTCCTTCCATGTTTCCTTTCCTATCCTATACATTCTGCCTATATCTAGTGGTTAGTTCTTTATCATTCTATCGGACTCCTTGGCCGTCCCGCTCGGCAGGACAGTTTGATTCGATCGACCGCACACTCCTTTGGACCCTATCGAGGGCGACGATCGGGAATATCCCCGATCGTCCCCCTCCGCGCGGGCTGCACCCGTCACACCTCTTGACCTCTTCACTAACCGCAACTGGATTCAAGCGCTCCTCGGTTCCAATTGCAATGTACACTCAAGCCGTCCAACAAGTTTCCCTCCTCCCGAAGTTGCCACTCAGCCCAGTCCTCCCTCCTTCACTTGACGGCAGCTCTGATGAGGTCGACGCGTCCCTTCAGCAAGTGAACGACGTGCTCGCGCTTCTTTCTCCCGAGCTCGAGTCCGAATGCCGATGCCCTCCACTTTCGTCCATCGACTCTGGCTCCAGCAGTCTTCGACCATGGTCCCTGCAACGCTTGCGCTCCCATTGGCTATCGACGACATCTTCCGGCTTGTTGGTATCGATTCCAATCGCATACAGCCAAGTTCCGGCGAACAGCTGCAACTCGATCTCTGAATCTCGCTCCACCCTCGCCCTCACCCTCAATCCCTGCCACGCCCTCGCTTCACTTCCTCCACTTCGGCTATTGCCACTTATTCCGGCGCCACCTTTGGAGTTTCCAGTTCTCCATCCGTCGGTCCACCGGTTTTGGTTACCCACTCACTCTCGAGAAGTGTTCTGCAAAGGAGAGCGAGATCACGATAGGTGTCGCCTTGGCCGATGGAGGTAATGGTTTCGCTTTCTGGATCCGGATAGCCTTTCAGTCGTTGATTTAATAGGCATGGGATCGCCGCAATTGATTTAACAAACGAGCGTATTAAGCAAATTGAATACGACGAAGATTGAATTTACAAAGTTGAATCTTTCTCTTTATTCCATTACGCGCTTCTCTTCTTGATCATCATCAACCCCAATGGCCACTCCATCGTCACGTCATCCGTTCTGAGCCTCTCCTGAAGGTCGTACAGGAACCGATCAAGGATATCGCCGTCTTTGCCCTGTCCGGTTCTTGCCTTCTCCTCAGGATGACGTTCAAGGTAAGTATACAACGCGCTCCAACTTCTCCACCACTTCTCGATCTGTATCCAAGTCATCGTTTTTGAAAGAATCATGTCCGTTCGAAAGTCCTCCTGGACAGAGAAGGGGTCCTCAGCGTTGCTTGAGGGGAGTGGATAAAAAGGGAGTTTCAGATCTGGAAATTTCGTGTCTCCAGTAAAGTAGACCCTCTTTCCCGATGCTGGGTCCCATTCCTCTGAGGCGGGGAAGCTGATATCGCGGTAGAGATTGTGGCAAATCCCATGACCTGGTCCTTGCCAGTATGGACCGAGCCCACTATCGCCGACGCAATATTCGTTGATGAGTGGAGTGAGCTCTGGATGCCCAGTTATCCTTGTTCTTGCGTAACCCTTTTTGCCCCAAGAGTAGTGAGCGGAAAAGAAACGCGCCGGTGAACGATTCAAAAGGTGACTAACCCAATATGCCACTGTTCCTCCGGGTTTGAGGATCCTACCTAGAATCGGCCAAAGCTGCTTATGGTCGAACCAATGTGCCGCTTCACCTAGATTACCACAAACATTGGCTATTTTTCGATGCAGAGAAAGTTTGATATACAGACCAGCAACCACTAGGTCGATCGATGCGGGGTCGACCTTAGCCGCTATGTCTTCAGCCTTGGAAACAATAAAGGTCAAGTTGGACGCGATGTTCTGCCTCTTCGCTTGCTCGATCATCACATTAGAAGGATCACTTCCTATGACGCTTGTAAAATGGTTTGGAAGCAGTTGTGTGGCTTGACCTAATTATTCCAAGTTCAGCCCAAATCATGCATCCATCGATCACCTAGAACCCCGATCACAGCCTTTGCTCTTGAAGAGAAGAAATCGCCCTAATGCTCACCAGTTCCGCAACCAAGATCGAGGGCTTTGCTTTTCCCTTCTTCGTCGGACTTTCCACGAAGGTGATAATGCAGAACCGTGTTCAGGAGTACAGGTGGATAGGTCGGACGAGATGCCGCATATCGAGCAGCGTCGAATGAGGAGTTGGAGAAGGTAGACATGGCCCTGTTTCTGATGCTTTGCGCATGCAGCGAATTGGTCCGCGGTAACTCGATCGTCAACGTAAGCTCGGCAGAACGGCAGCAACCATCGGGCGCTTAACCCCGAACACAGCTCCCGTGCGGCATTTCGGGTGAGCGACGCCGCTATAGAATGAGAGATCTTCCTGCCAAAGAAGCAAAACGCTAGAGTGATGTTCATTCTTGATTCTTCTTGATCGTACTAATGGAAACAGGGCGGGACTTAGGAATGCCGGGGTGTCATTCAGCGGTCGCCCATGCTGTGAAAACGAGCAATCATCGAGGACGTTCCTCCAGAAAACATAGGCCGAAGAACACCCTAGCTCCTAGGGCTATGTCTGATGCGTATACGACGCTGTATACTTCTCCGCTGAAGTTCCAGAGCCGGCGCCTGTCGAAGAACACAACCTGCACAGGCACTTGAGAGAGAGAGAGAATAAAATTGATGCTTTTTCGAAGATAAGACACGCTATGTTCATGTA
Source organism: Tulasnella sp. 424 (assembly GCA_019633425.1). Classification (NCBI taxonomy): domain Eukaryota; kingdom Fungi; phylum Basidiomycota; class Agaricomycetes; order Cantharellales; family Tulasnellaceae; genus Tulasnella; species Tulasnella sp. 424. The sequence goes on along the minus strand of WSUB01000011.1, from coordinate 132,485 downwards.
AATGTTCTTAAGAATATTACAGGCCATCTATTTCCCATCACTGAATAAGCCAGCCGCGACGTTTGTCGATGAGAGAAGTCGGTTCTTGCAGTTGACGCTCGGCCATCCTAGGCTCCAGTCATTATTATGGACTCGAAAGAACTGCGCCATCGATCTCCAAATGTTATCCGGGCCCGTCGACTGGCTTTGAGATTCAGTTGTGACCCTCCAAAGATCCGGACACAGCTATGAAGAAGGGCAGGCAGTTCAGGACCGTGGAAGTAGTAATAATTAAATGACACGTCGCTACCTTCAGGAACAGACTGTTCGGACTTCTCCTTGAGCCAGATAGCCCATCCACTTATCGGAATTGGATCAATCTCCCAAAGAGATCCGTCGTCAATGCTTCTGTGAAGCCACTGGTCGAACTCCAAACTGGCCAACCTTTGCGGCGAAGCTGGAACAGGGAGGCCAAACCAACGATCTGGCAACGTCGCCAGATTTGAGGTCCACATGTAGGCCGGACGAGGACTCGTCTCATGAAAGAACATGATGACTCTGAATGGTGGCCGGTTCCTGCCGGTAGCGATGAACTCTTTGCAAAACTCTTCCACCCACATCACTACGCGGTAGGGGGTCGGGATTCCAGGAGCTACGCAGTAGATAGAGAGGTTTCGGTCCATTACTCCTTCATCACCGTTGGAAGCGGCCGCAAGAATCTCTTTGACCATCCGTAGGGCATTTGTATAATCGAGCACGACTGATTCCAGGCCAGAGAGCCCCTGGAGGCGGATGCCCGGGGATGCCACACTTCCTGAACTGATACTGAGCTGTCGTAAATTACGGACCGATCCAAAGGAGTCACAATGCCCGGGAGCAGCGGAGTTGCCTGACCGGTTGTTGACGTGAATATATTCTACAGAGTCCCGTATGAGATTGACGATGTCTGGGATATCTGCCGCTGCGTTGTCCGTCGGGTAAGACACGGAGAAGTATTTGACAAAGTCGCATAGATAGGTTCCCCGGGGTGGATTGGATAAGGTTCTGCGGAGCGATCGTATAGCGTCGGGAGTAATGAGTCGGATCCGGCGATAAAGGATGGGGGTAACCAATCCATTGAATGTTTGGTTAAGCAGCGCCAGAGAAACGAGAGTCTCGAAAGACCTTTTTTAAACGTAAAGCTGGACCGAGCTTGGGGAACGGCGAGTTGTTCGATGATCTCGATGAAAAGCTCAAGTGGGAGGGTCGGTCGGCCGTTGAGTGAAATAGAAGATCGGGAGTCCACACAGCATAGCGATATCGTGTCCCTGAGAACCAGAGTACAGTTTAGCTGATAAAACGGTACTATTGGGATGACTACACACCCGATGGCAGCTGGAGCAGGTGCTGGGGCTTTCTCACTTGTCCTTTTGTCAGGGGCGGCGTTGCAAACAACACCGTCGAGGAAGAGGCACTCGGACATCCTGATTTCAAGAAAGTTCAAATCAATCCTACATATTAGCAAGGATAAGCAACAGCTCGTACTTTCAATCGCGGGGCTCTCTTTTTGAGTAACGACTGGAGGCGGATCCAGTGATGTTCGTGCTCGGAGCTCGGGCGGACTTCATCCTTATAATCACCTCACCTTAGGCTTCCAACCTTCCACCACCTTCTCGACTGCGGTTTCACGTCAAGGGACCTTGGCTCCGCTTCAGCACGAATATCGCGAAGCATTCAATTAGCCTTTGCGTTATACCAATGGCTCTTCAATTCTGGAAGCCCGGGACGGTCGCACCAGGAAGTTCGTTGGACCGGGCCACTGAAGCTGAAGGCCATGTTCTTCAATCAGCGCCCTTGACTGCAGCCGGAGGAATTCAAGCACAAAGGGAACGGCTTCCAATCTTTAAACATCGTACGTCTCTTTATTCCGCTTATATCATCGGCCCGAGGCGGCCTCTTCTGACATGTCCAAAATATGTAAAACCACCTTTACCCTTTCGTCTTTCCGCCATCTCAAGGTGAAAAATTGTTGTATTGCGTGGAGAAACACGGTGTCACGATCGTCGTCGGGCAAACTGGTTGCGGGGAAACTACTCGTGAGTGAGAGAAACGGCCCTTGGTCTTGAGTCTTTTTTGGGAGTGAAGCAAGGCCTGCCTGACGAAAGAAAGAGTTACCACAGTACCTATACGAATCCGGTTGGGCTGCTCAGGGGCACGTTATTGCGTGCACTCAACCCAGAAGGGTAGCTGCTACGTCGGTGCTACGAGGGTGGCTCAGGAAGTTGGGACTCTTTTGGGAGATGAGGTGGGGAGTTGGACTTCAGTTTGTTCGACGACATGTCTGACTTGGACCTCTTCCCTTCCCTCCCAGGCTGGATATACAATCCGATTTGAAGATGTCGCGATAAAGAACGAACGAGGATCAAATATATGACGGATGGGATGTTGTTCAGGGAGACGATGCTCGATCCGTTGCTCAGCAAGTACTCAGTCATAATGGTCAGTCGCTAATTTATGATCACGGGAGGAGTATTTTAATGTTATAGACTGACATTGGCCTGGACTTCAGATCGATGAAGCTCACGAGCGGAGCATATACACGGACCTTCTCCTTGAGATTCTGAAAAAGTGAGCCACCCGTCTTGAAAGCTCAAGGCGCATCGACATTCATCACTTACAATTTCATTTACACCCCAGAGTCCGACGAAAACGACCAACTCTTCGACTCATCGTCTCCTCAGCCACGCTCGACGCTACGTCCTTCCACGAATACTTCACCACCTGCGAAGGTTGCACCCCGCAAGACGCCGTCATAGTCAGTCTCGAAGTTCGGATGTTCCCCGATGAGATCGCCTACTTGAAGGAACCTTGCTCGGACTATGTGATGGAAGCTGTTCGAATTGTGTGGGAGATTCATTTACGGGTACGTTTTGAATGGGTATCGGCGGGACGAAAGATCCCGTCTCTAATGGATTTTTCGAGCAACTGACTTGGACACATTTTCGAAGTCTGGGTCGTCCCCCCCCCCCGTCCTCTTTACGGCCTTTAGCAAGGTCCTGGCGACGTTTTGGTTTTCTTAACTGGGAGGAAAGAGATTGACAGGTGCATATCTGAGATTGCTGAGCGTATACCTACGTGAGTGATTGCTCTCCCCTCAGCCCAACACATCGAGTTGTACTCAAAAGGGGCTGGTTACTCTCATCTTCTAGGCTTCCTAAAGGATCTCTCGGACTCCAACCTTTACCGCTATACGCTGGGCTTACGACCGACGCCCAACTCGCGGTCTTCCAACCGGCGGAAAAGATGTCTCGCAAAGTCGTCGTGTCGACCAATATCGCCGAGGCTAGCGTGACGATTGATAGGATCAACTTTGTAGTTGATTGCGGATTTGTAAAGGTGCGTTCGGAATTGGGAATTTCATTTTTCCCTGAAAAAGCGTCGGTGGCTGACGAATTTGAAATACGGGAAAATGACCTTCCCGGCTTTTTGATTTTCAGATTCGAACGTACAACGCCAAGACAACTCTATTCCGTCTAACGATCGTACCCACCTCCCGAGGGCGCGCAACTCAACGAGCAGGACGAGCAGGTCGAACGTCGCCCGGGATCTGCTTCCGACTGTACCCCGAATCGGCGTTCAACACCCGTCGGTGATGCTGACGACGACCCCGCCCGAAATCGTTCGAACGGACTTGACGATGCCCATCCTTCAGCTCAAAGCGCTGGGCATCGACGATTTGGTCAAATTCGAGTGGGTGACAAACCCCCCTTGCGGAGGGTGTCCTGAGGGCGCTGGAAGCGTTGATTGGAGCGGGCATGGTCGGTGAGGATGGGAGGTTGACGCTCGTTGGGGAGAAAGTCGCCGAGTGGCCTGTGGGGGTGAACATCGCTAGAGCGGTAAGTCTTTGCTTTCTAAGGTGCCATGTATGATCTTGATTTTTTTTTGATAACGATACATTTAGCTATTTAGCTCGAAAGAGTACAAGTGCTCTGGAAAGATGTTAACAATCGCTGCTATGGTTTCGGTTCAAGATGTGTTCGTTATACCCGACGGGGGTAGTGCGGGTGCGTTGGCCGAATTGGAGAGAAGGGAGTTTACAGCGGAAGAAGGGGTGAGTTGTCCTTTTTGTGCATCTTTGGCCCTTTTTTTCTTGATTTGCCTTTTGGGCGCTGATTGACTTCCCTTTCACGATCCGCAAGGACCATCTAACGCTACTCAACGGTGGGTCCTTCCCTTCTTCGATCGTCCGCCGGGGTCGTCGGATACGCCTGCCCGCTCACTCCGAACCAATCACACTACCTTCTTGCCCCCCTTTCTAGCTTACAACGCCTCCATCCGCTACGCTTCTTCCTTATCCTAGTGCTGCCAACACGCGCTCAACTTCCGGGCTTTATCGCGAGCCGTGTCGATCCGGTCGCAGTTGAAAAAGTACATGCAGCGGTTCGGACTGACGCCGCTGCAGAGCTGTGAAGGGGATGCTCAACGGCTGAGGAGGTGCCTTGTGAGTGGGTTTTGGAAGAACGCTGCGCGGTTTGTGGAGAGTGAGGGTACGTTCAGGGGCGTGAGGGGTGAAGGGGTGAGTGCCTTTATTTCCGTCTAGCCTTACTTTGCTCTCCCAACAATCCCCGCGTGGAACGCTGCTGCAAGGGTCATATCGAACACCCGCATAAACACGCGTATGCACATCTGAATACGTGGGTTTTTCTGGGAAGCGAGACGCGGGATGTGGATGCCACTTAGAAAAGTCCGAATTCGTCGCCACTGTTTTTATTGCTATGCCCCAGTCGCCAGGTTGCGACTCGATGGCGGATATTTCGCTTCTTCCGGAACTGGAGTTCGGAGTGTACTATGCTCCAAAGAGTGATACGAAGTGATTTGCTGTGAGCTATGGTCTTGGTTGCAAACGGTCCCCTGAAATTGCGCGGATTATTTACATGTACACTATCTAAGTGCAACCACTTTGTCTCCTTGAAATAGTGGGCGTGTTAAATTCGGAGGAGTCTCTTAAAAACCATGCGGACAACGTTCCAACACCGAATATGACCAGGAGTCCATCGGAATAACATCCAACTCCCATAGCAATCCGCTTTCAATGCGGTCAAATAGCCAATCATGAGCGTCTCCGATAATAGGCACAGGAAGGCAGTAGCACTGATCGTCAATAGGGCCACTCCCGCTGATCCACCGGTGCGCCACTTTGCAAGCCTGCGCGTACAGGATATGGATTATTCGAATTGGTGGCGACTTTTTAGACCTGCCGGCAGAGTTTGCAGCGGATCCACGAATTAATCGCCACAAACCTAAGATGGACCGCTGCTTCTCAAGGCCCACGTAGTATATGTAGATCGTGAGGTTCCCTCTCGTGATACCTTTTCGAGATTCATCGAGAAGGCTTTGCACCACGCCCTCTGCGTTATATTCATCCAAAAGCAGTCGTTCCAGCTTTTGAGGAACTTGCTGGAGTGGCGGTATTGGTATGCGTGTGTTTCCTACGCTCAACGTCCGCAGATTGGGAAAGGATGTAAGGTCATGCGGCGGGTTTGCCGGGCGTCCCTTAGCGCATGACCACTTTTGGACGTGAAGAACCTCGACCGACGGTCTGACGAGAGCGATGTTATCCTCGACTAGTCGCCAGACGAGGTCGAACGGGACGGCAGCGAAGAATGACTTGACCAATGAAGCGAGATATATCCGTCGAGTGGATTGCGATAGTGTACGACGGAACAGAGCGTGTTCGTTGACTTCAACGAGCTGGACGCGTTGGTAGAGGACGGGAGTCGCAATGGAGTTGGCCGCTCGGCTGACTAGCGCCAAAGCTGCAAGAGTCGAAGTGACCTTATTCTCTCGCATAAAGCTAAGGGGATTCGGCGACCTGCACAGCTCCTCGATAATTGCGAGTAAGAGTTCAGGAGGCAATGGTCGTCGAGGGATGCGAAGGCAGGGGATCGGTTGGTTGGTGACCACGGCGCGTGCAAGGGAACCACTGAAGCTCCAGATACGTTAGTCGGGCGGCGGTTAAGGAAAGATTAATAGCATCATACGTAGTACAAGAAGCAGTTTCTGATCGACTAAGACACGTAGACATTCGGCTGGCTAGGCACAACTAGCTTTAGAGGTTGGTGGATGGGAGACTGTGGCGCTCAGATACACACCTCACAGCAAACAAACATGGACAAGGATTCCCACGCTCCCTCTTGAGAGTAACGCCCTTTCTGCTGGATAGTTACAAGCTGCGAAGGAATTTCGAGAGGAGTAAAGTCCACGATGGACCTCGAGGGCCTGTGTCAAAGATGCACAAATTAGTTCTCCTCGACCGAATGCCGCGACTAAGGTTCAGTGGTGGCGCTCTGAAGATCTGGGCACAGTTTGTGAAGGGAGGCAGATATTGCAGGGCCGCAGCGCGACAGGAATTAAACGACCTGTCGAATATTAGCTGATGTGGGCGGTAGCTCGTACTTTCAACTGGGAGCTCTCAAGCTCTGATTCCCTCAGCACGACTGCCGCGAAACATCCCATTTGTTTTGGAGTTACTCCAACGACACTTCAATTCTGGAAGCCCGGGAGGGTCTTACCAGGACGTTCGTTGGATGAAGCCATTGAAGCAATCTGCTCTTTTAAATTTGACCGTAGTAGGAGGAATTCAAGTGCAAAAGAAGCGGCTCCCAATCCTATTTTGTATCGAGCATTCGCCAGGACGTCACTACAATCAAACCTGACCCGGACTTCCTTTGCTCGTTCCGGGCTGTATGAGCAGCGAAGCCTCGATGCACTTCACGACGGAGCTCCTTCAAGTTAGCTTTTAGAGAGCGCCCTGATGGCTATGGCGACATTGAGCTCTCTCCACTACGACGTTCACCATACAGTATCCGAACAGTTCTCCACCTTCAAATGTGTAACGCAATGATGATCACTTGAGCCATCTCTTTCTCAGGGAATTCTTTAACGGAAGATATTCGTTCAACGAGTAAGTCAAGAACCGTCCGCCTAAATACGTATACGTGAGCCTCTAGATACCGCGTGGTGAAGCGGACCGAAAGGACGGTATTAGTACGAGGATAAGGTCAGGCTTGGCAGCAGGGGCGTGTTCTAGTCCCGCCTTACTTCCACAGCACGCTCATTCGCGAATTGACAACGTCCTCAGATTTTTTCACCGGACTGTGGATCAAGGTCCGACTTTCCTCCTCAAGTCCTATCAATAATGGTGCAGGAATCGCAATCAATAACACCAATTTCCAGGGCTCGCCTTGTTTCCATTCAGGACGCACCATCGTTACTAGTTTCGCCTCGCTCGTACGGCAAGATGGGTCCATCGGCATTCCTGGCAATGAGCGACGAAAGGGTGGGATTAGGCGGCGCAAAGAAATCGCAAGGCAAAGCGATGAGGTTGCTCTCGCCGCGAAGCGAAGGGCTGCCAGTGAGAAAGCGGTGTGGATACATGTGAGTTAGGTTTATCAGCTGCAGGGTAGGATTGAAACTCAGACAAATATCTAACCGTGGGAATGGTACTCCAGCCACTCCAGCCACATACAACGTGTTAAAACGCATTCCAATCGAGGCAAAAGCAAGCCGGAGGGGTGGCACGGCTTTATCAGGGTAGGTATGTATGTATGTATGTATGTATGCATGCATGCATGGAGGATTGAGACTCAGACAAGTTTCTAACTGTGGGACTGGTATTCCAGTCACGCAACGCGTTAGAAGGTCTCCCTACCGAGGCAAAATGGGATGGATTATGAAATACAAGCCAGAGGACGATCTTATTTTCCCCCTGTAGAATTCAATCGACCCCCTACCGCACTTCGCCAAGTTATCTGCATGGGTTCTCCAACAATCGCGTGTTGCGAGTGCTGGAGTACTCCTCCCACTTGCTGCCTGCGCATGCGGCCGTGCAGGATGAGAGAACACATGCAAGGCATCCCAGGTGGCTTCAGTTTCTTCCGCAATTTATCCCCCTATCAGAATACTGCAACTAGAAGAAACATCCCTGTTCCAGCCACCGACATATTAGCCGGACTACAAGAACGCAAGTAAAAATGTTACATCTCCAAAACTCCTCCATCCCATTACCTTCCTATCACCCTTCTCATCACGGTACTACCTTTAGGCAGCCCCACGCCGTACATGCCACGACACCATGAGACAGTTGCCCTTGTCCCCTCCCCAGTCGACGGTCAATCAAGTGCTCCCATCATTCATAGAGGGTCGCTAGCCAACCCATCTCCGCGGCTCAGCATAAGCCTACCACAATTATCTCTATCCGCATCTACCACTGAGTCCATCCTCCCCATCCATCGTCGTGATCAACAGCCGGTGTTCGCCCCAACTACAGCCAGCCTCGTAGGAAACCGCTGTCCGGATCCTACAACTACCTCTATACAAGAGGCTGCCAATTTTAAAGCGACGATTTCGTCATCAGCTGCTACTCAGACCCGAGGCGATCCCGTCGCCCACGTTCCAAAGAGAGAGGCTTAGGTGAGGATTATTTCAGTTAGTCTACCCGAGACCTACTCTCTTTAGGAACCTCACAAATACCTTCGACTACTCTTGTCTTTGGTTAGACCCTCCCGTAGAGACGGTATCCTGCCAAGCTCAGTCCCTTGCAGGTAACATGCCACTGTCTGCCATGTACATGTCACTGTCCTGTGTTTGTCATAGTGTCCCCTCCCTTTACGTCCCATTATGCTTCACCGCTTACCTCCATGCCGCAGTCAGCGTCGTTTTCTTTGTACAGTCGTTTTGTTTGTTTCGCCCTTCGAGTGCACTGTGACGATCGATTGCGAAACAGTGACCAAGCTTAAGATGAGCTCGTGCCGCAACATACACTCTCCGCGGTATTTATAGAGATGGGCGAGTGCATAACTCAAGCCTCGGGGGAGATCAATTTTCGGATGTAGAGAAGTAGACCAAATATCTGATAGCAAGATGGCGGCAACTAATGTCGGCTCGCTTCGCTTCAGCTTGAATTTCTGGACGTTATTGCCCATGGGGTGGGAACCATATTAAGAATTCACACTTTCTGTACTGAATCTCTAGGACATAGTCCTATTAACATCACTCTCCTTCTTGGTGACTCTAAGTGCCCAGTAGCATGCGATTGCCAAAAATACCGACCAAGGAAGGTCCAAAGCTTAAGGGTGGCTTGTACAGTTATTTTGGGCTGACATGAGGTAGATGCCAGGAATTTATTTGCAGACCAGGCTGTCAGGAACGGACCGGTCTGGTGCCGTCCCCTTTCCTATCCGAGGTCGCGGACCCGCTTATATAAATATGGTTGGTCTGTGCACGGATTCGGATCGAGACTTGATTTCGGGCCGGACTCTGTTTCTTGTTCCATTATTTAGCTGTTGTCTCCTTCCCTGTTTTCATTTCCTGTCCTATGCATACTGCCTGTGTCTAGTCTCGGTTGATCCTTTCGGACTCCTAGATTTGCTCTCTTGGACTCGACTCTCGCGCGCCGTCTCGCTCGGCAGAGTCTGGTTGTTACAGTTTGATTCGACCACGTGCACACTCCTTTGGACCCTATCCCGGCCATCCTCCGCACGCCGCACCCATCACTCGTCACAGCACCTCTCGACTTCTTCCACGCCTTTCATTGATGCCGTTTTCGACCTCCTCGCTCACATGAATACCGATGAAAATGTTTTCACCCTCGCAAATCGCGTCGCCCCGGTCCCCACCTGCCTAATTAACACCCGACTCGCTCCCGAAAAGGGATCCCTTGCGCTTCTTTAGACAGGCGAGGCGAAAGCACTTACTTATGCCGACCACTGTAACCGCATTGGATTCAAGCACTCCTCGACCAGTTCCAGTTGCAATTCAACGCTTTCTTCACTCAAGCCGCCCAACAAGTTGCCCTCCTCCCCAAGCTCCCACTCATCCCCAGTCTTCCCTCCCTGACATGATTCCGGCACTTCAGCGATTTGGATGATGTCGACGCATTCCTTCTCCCGAGTTCGAGTCCGAATGCCAATGCGTTATTTTTCTTGCCCTCCACCTTTGATGATTCCGCTCTCGACTGGTATCATGGTCTCCCAAACTCGAACTCTCCTTGTCTTGACTGTCTTGACTCCTTTGTTTCTTGTTCCGCTCTCGCTTTGGCGATCTTCACCCATCATTCACGGTTTATCAGGAACTCAAGACCATCCGTCAGACCGGCTCCGTTTCAGACTACAACAATCACTTAAACAAGCTCTTCAAGCACGTTAACATCACCATTCCGACTGCCATGGACTTTTGCTATGAGGGACTTTGCTCCGAAGTCCTCATGGCCATAGTTGACCATCCTCTTCCGGGCCTCAATGGCTCTCAAGATCGATTACAATCGCTGGCGATACCAACCCTCGGTTTCCACCTAAAGCCTCGCACTCTTCCTCTCCTCCAGTCGCCCTCTGTAGCCCGTTCAACCCTGTTCTCCGCGCGCACGGCTGGGCTACTGAGGGGGAAGAGTTCCGGCTTTCACCTGCCCCGTCCATCGACTCTGGCTCCGTGCCCCAGCAGTCTTCAGTCTTGGTCCCTGCAATGCCTGCGCTCCCATTTGCTATCGACGACATCTTCCGACTTGTTGGTATCGATTCCGATTGCATCCAGCCAAGTTTCGGCAACAGCTGCAACGCGACCTCTGAATCTCGCTCCACCCTCGCCCTCGCCCTCACCCTCAATCCCTGCCACGCCCTCGCTTCACTTCCCCGACTTGTGCAACTGCTACTTATTCCGGTGCCACCTTTAGAATTTCCAGTTTCCCATCCGTCAGTCCACCGGTTTTGGTAACTCACTCACTCTCTCCCGCCGACATCGCGAGTCTCCCAACTTTCCCCTTTTGATTGCCCTGCTTCCGCCTCTCCTTCGCGACTTAGATGATTCACCCACATCCTCTGCCATCGCTTCCCTTCATCTCTCCTCATCTTTCAACAACTTCCTCCATGTTTCTCGACACTTGTTTCCCTTCGCATCGCTGCGCTTGTTCCGCGCTCCCCCTCGGCGCCGTCACATGGATCGAGGCCGATACATTCACTCCGCTCCACAAACACCACCACCTCGTCACGTTCTATTCCTCAGCCGGAGGAAATGAAGCGCAAAGGGAACGGCTGCCAGCACTGTGTACCCCAGACCCCGGCTTAGGTTCCGGATCTTACCCAGATCGCTAGGCTTCCACCCAGGGGTGACCTCGCAAACAAAAAATCTGATCTCAGAATTGCAGAACCACAGGTCATAAATTCGCCAGAATGTATACTACATTACATAAAGTAACCTACCCACCTGTACTCATAAACATGGTCCTGCATTATCACCTTCGTGGAAAGACCGATGGAGAAGGAAAAAAGAAAGCCCTCGATCTTTGTTGCGGAACTGGTGAGCACGAGGGCAACTTATTCTATTCTGAGGCAAAGAACGCGATCGAAGTTCAAGTTGACCAATGGATGTATGATTTGGTCTGAACTTGCAATAGGTCAAGTCACGCAAGTGAATACTATTGTATATGCTGGTTTGCTTTTCCTTACATGTAGACAGTCCGTGATGTCCCGTTCCATGGCCGCGGCTCGCACAAGCACCAAAGGAGTTTCAGACGTCATGGTTCGGGGTTAAGCGCCCAATGATTCTTGCCGTTCTTGCCGGGCTATGACTCCAACTTACCGCGAACCTGGGATATATTAAAGCCTGGACTGAACCAGCTTGCCCCACCTGCACAGCACCGGAGACAGGAACATGTCTGCTTTCTCTACCTCTTCATTCGACGCTGCTAGGTATGCGGCATCCCGCCCGACCTACCCACCTATACTCCTAAACATGGTCCTGCATTATCACCTTCGGGGAAAGTCCGACGGAGAAGGAAAAAACAAAGCCCTCGATCTTGGCTGCGGAACTGGTGAGCACTATTCTATTCAGGAGCAAAGAACGCGATCGAGGTTCAGGGTGACCAATGTATGTATGGTTTGGGCTGAACTTGAAATAGGTCAAGTCACACAACTGCTCCCAAACCATTTTGCAAGCGTCCTAGGAAGTGATCCTTCTAGTGTGATGATTGAGCAAGCGAAGAAGCAGAACATCGCGTCCAACGTGACCTTTGTTGTCTCGCCAGCAGAAGACATAGCCACTAAAGTAGACCCCGCGTCGATCGACCTCGTTGTCGCTGGTATGCATTTCAAACTTTCTCTGCATCGGGAGATAGCTTATCTTTATGGTAAATTAGGTGAAGCGGCACACTGGTTCGACCATACGCGGCTTTGGCCAGCTCTGGCTCGGATCCTCAAACCTGGAGGAACAGTGGCATATTGGGTTAGTTATCGATAGAATAGTTCGCCAGCGCGTTTTTATTTGGCTCACTACTCATTGGGCCACAAAGGGCTACTCAGAACCAAGGATAACTGGGCATCCAGAGCTCACTCCTCTCATTGACGAATACTGCAACAGCGATAGAGGACTTGGTCCATACTGGCAAGAACCAGGTCACAAGATTTGCGACAATCTCTACCGCGATATCATTTTCCCCGCTTCGGAGGAGTGAGATTCAGCCTCGGGAAAGAGGGTCTACTTTACTGGAGACATACACTTCCCAGATCTGAAACTCCCCCGTCATCCGCTTCCCGCAAGCGACGCTGAGAAAACTTTCTCCGTGGACGAGGACTTTCAAACGGACATGATTCTCTCAAAAACGATGACGTGGGCGCAGATCGAGGGGTGGTGGAGGACTTGGAGCGCGTTGCATACATATCTTGAACAACGTCCCGATGAGAGCGCAAGGACCGGTCAGGGCAAAGAAGGCGACATTCTTGATCGGTCCGTATACAACCTCAAAGAGAGGCTCAGGACGGATGATGTGAACGTAGAGTGGCCGATGGTGTTGATGATGATCAAGAAGAGAAGCGCGTAATCGAATACCGAAAAAATATTCAGATGTACAGATTAAATCTTCGTCGTATTCAAATTGTTCAACACGTTCGTTTTTGTAATCACCTGTAGCGAGCCAGGGGGTATTAAATCAGCGAGTGAAAAGCAATCCGAATCCAGAAAACGAAACCATTACCTCCAGCGGCCAAGATGACACCTGTCGCAGTCTCGCTCTCCTTTTCAGAACACTTCTCCTCCACGACAGTATGCCGACTCAGTATGCACCCGTCCAACTTGGCGCTACGGGGTGAAGAACCTTCACTGTCTAAACCTGCCGGAAAAGGATTTCTCTGGCTGCTGACCCGTCTTTCACAACGACATGATCTATCAAAACGCAACCGAATATCCTCAAGTTCCTCCCTATAACACAATGGGATCCGATCACACTCTTCTTGATGCTCGTGCGTTCAGCGATTTTTGTGGAGGGGCCGACCATAGAATCTGATGAAATTTGGGCTTTAGGGTCAATCCAGTGCTCCCGCTCTGCTGGTTGCGTTGAGCCAGACGTCGTTTTCTGAGGCTGGTGTTGCTCTCGAGGTGGTTGATACGAACCGTCGCGGAGACACTAGAAAGAGAAAAAAGAAAGGGAAAAGGAAAAAAGTTGTACGAGCGGCAGTAAAGTATAAACGGCAAGCATACGCCTCACCAGTCGATTTGCGTCGAAATATGTCTTGACGGTACTGTATGGTGGTGCGGGACGATCGTATAGCGTCGGGCGTAACGAGTCGGATCCGGCGATACAGGATGGGGGTAACCCATGCATTGAATGTTTGGTTAAGCAGCGCGAGGGAGACGAGAGTCTTGAAGGACATTTTGTCCAACGTAAAGCTGGACCGAGCTTGGGGAACGGCGAGTTGTTCGATGATCTCGATGAGAAGCTCAAGTGGGAGGGTTGGTCGGCCATCGGGTGAAATAGAGGATCGGGAGTCCACACAGCATGGTGATGTGGTGTTCCTGAGATAAAGAGTACAGTTTAGCTGATAAAACGGTACTATTGGGATTACTACACACCGGATGGCAGCTGGAGCAGGTGCTGGGGCTTTCTCACTTGTCCTTTTGTCAGGGGCGGCGTTGCAAACAACACCGTCGAGGAAGAAGTACTCGGACATCCTGATTTAAAAGAGAGTTAAATCAGTCCTACATATTAGCAAGGATAAGCAACAGCTCGTACTTTCAATCGGGGGGCTCTCTTTTTGGGTAACGACTGGAGGCGGATCCAGTTATGTCGTGCTCGGAGCTCGGGCGGACTTCATCCTTATAATCACCTTGCCTCAGGCTTCAACCTTCCACCACCTCCTCGACTGCCAGAGAGGTCTCAGAGGTACCGACGCGCTGGCCAAGTTCATTGCAAGCTCCGGGGTGTTCACAACCCCCGAGGACGCCCCAACATAACCACCTATTTGTTATGATCCCACTATGCCCCATGCTCCTTTATGTATTGTCAACCCATGACTTTCCTACTATGTCACATCGTAGACTGCGGACTTTCACTCCCCGCCACTGAGAGGCTCGTAGACGGCAGATGGCCACTACTTCCACACCCCAAATTCAAACCCCCCAAATCGTGCCCGCCACAACCCTCCCGTTTACCTTATCTCCAGGTAACGGTCCGGTCTGGTCGGAACTGTACCTTGGCGTCCTTAATACAGCCTGCTGCAGTCTAAATACAAAGAATTCACACACACACGCACACACAAGGTCTGACAGAACCTTGTCAACAGGGGAAATAGCCTATGTGAACGACCCGAGAGGCTAGGCCCTTTGTTCGTTCTAGCCGGAATCCGTTTCTAACCGTGTGACTGAACGTCTCCAGCCGAGGCAAAAACAAGCCGGAGGGTTTATTGAGTTGCTCGCCAATTGCAACCCTCATCCACGCCTGATATTTTTCGAGTTCCCGTAATTCTATGCTCCCGCGGTTGGCGTGATCTCTCGAAGCGACCAACCAGCAACCTCGACTGGCCCAACCTAGCTCATTGCATCGTCTTCGCCCCGGAATATAGAAGTAGGATAAGGTGGTATATCACCGCCGCGAATATAAGCTTTGCATGGTGAGTATTGCGTCTTAACGACTCAGATGCTAGTTGTTGGTCGCTGAAAGCGTATCCAGCCATCAATCAATCCTCGCTGCTTAGATAATAGAGTTTCATCTCTCGTTGCTAGCTATGTGCCTTGTAGTCATTAGGCCTTGTTTCTGCTACTGCACTCAGCCTCATCTCCTCGAACGACCTACGTCATCGTTCCAACGAGCTACAAACTGTAGTGCGTTGTTTGGCTAACACTGCGTCCAAAATGCCAACGCCACACATATTAATAAAGCCTCCCACTGCTTATGAGGCAAGTTGGATAAATTTGAAGCCCGTTGGAGGCTAAGGATTGCACCGGCCCAACCGGGTCGTTGGGTATGTAGAAGCGGTCGATAGGTATAGGCAAACGCTGCGCCCTCAATTTCTACCCCATGGTCCGAGTACATGTAGATATTCTATTCAAACGATAAAATATGCCTTATCCGTCAGCGAAGGATGGGCGTCTCGGCGGCAACAGCCGCCGAACGCGAGGCCTTCGCCCCTTCAAAACGCTTGGGAAGCCAGTTGTTGCACTACAGTAATGACAACATTGAACACACCCTCTGTCATCAGCCGATGACGCCGCAAGTCAGGGTATGAACGATTGAAAGTCGGCCAAGTTTCTAACCGTGGGACTGGTGCTCCAGCCACACACCACGCATTAGAACGTCTTCCAGGCGAGGCAAAAAAACCGTCTCCCAGCCAAGGCAGAAATAAGAAAGTTTGCCTCGGCTGGGAGACGTTCTAAAGCGGGATGTATTATGAAACACAAGCCGGAGGAGAGGAAAGACCGTCTTCTTTTTCCCCCATCGGGTTCAACCGACTGTGGGGTGCAACAATTAGCCAGGTTGCCCGCTGGGTCCACGGACCTGACCTGGGGAACTCATCTGCATGGGTTCTCCAACAATTCTGTGATTGCGAGTGGCTGGAGTACCCCTCCCACTTGCTGCCTGCGCATGCGGCCGTGCAGATGAGAGAACACATGCAGGGCATCCCAGGGTGGCTTCGGTTTTTTCTGCAATCCATCACTGCATCACGATGCTGCAACCAGGAGAAACATCCCTGTTCCACCACCGACATATTAGTTGGATTATAAGAACGCAAGTAGAAATGGCACATCTACAGAACTCGTCCATCCCAATACCTTCCTATCGCCTTCTTCTCATCACGGTGCTACCTTTGAACAGCCCCTCGCCGTACATGCCACGTCACAATACAACAGTTACCCTTGTCCCTTCCCCAGTCGACGGTCGGTCAAGTATTCTCATCATTCATAGAGGATCGCCAGCCGACCCACCTGAACCACCTTCGCGTCTCAGCTTAAGCCTACCCCAATCTCTATCCGCATTTATCACTGAGTCCATCTTCCCCATCCATCGTCGTAACCAACGACCGGTGCTCGCCCCAGCTACAACCAGCCTTGCAGGAAACGGTTGTCCGGATCCTGCAACTACGTCTTTGCAAGAGGCTGCCGATTGTAAAGCTACGACTTCGTCATCAACTGCTACTCGGACCCGAGGCGATCCTGTCGCCCAGGTTCCGAAGAGAGATGCTTAGGTGAGGATTATTTCAGTTGGTTTACTCGAGATTCACCCCCGCTAGAAACCTCACAAGTGCCTTCAACTAATCTTGTCTTTGGTTAGACGGTAGACCCTCACGTAGAGAAGATATCCTTCCAAGCCCACTCCCTTGCATGCAACATGCCACTGCCTGTCATGTCACTGTTCTGTGTTTGTTATATGCCCCCTCCCTTTAGGTCCCACTATGCTCCACTGCTTACCTCCATACCGACATCAGCGTCGTTCGCTTTGTAGAGTCGTTTTGTTCGTTTCGCCCTTCGAATGTACTGTGACAATTGATTGCGACGAACTGAAGAAACAGCGACCATGTTTAAGATGAGCTCGTGCCACAACGTACACTCTCTGCGGTAGTTATAGAGATGGACGAGTGCATAACTTAACGGAGGGGGTCGAGGTTCGGATGCAGAGAACCAGACCGAGTACCCGATAACAAGATGACGGCAACCAAAGTTGGCTCGCTTCGCTTCAGCTTGAATTTTTGGACGTTATCACCCAGGCGGGAACCATATCAAGAAGTCATGAAGATTTACACTTTCCGTGTAGAAATCTCCAGAACGTAGTCCCATTGACATCACTCTCCTTCTTGGCAGCTCCGAGAACACAACTGGCCGCCAGAAATACTGACCGAAGAAGGTCCGAAGGGTGCCTTGTAAAGTCATAGAGAGCTGACATAAGGGTCGATGGTTCGCAGACCAGGTTGTGACAACCCCGAGGAGAAAATCGGCTCTTGGGAGAGTTTCTACGAAAAAGGATAACCTTGTGCCGCATCGGTTATCTACCTTATTTATCTTATATTATCCATACATGAGTGCTAACTTGATAACGTCCGTTGCTAGGGAAACGAGAGCCTCTGATTTGTTCCTTGAGTGGTATCCTCGATGGCCAGTTCCACGTTAAGAGACCTTGGCTCCGCCTCAGCACGAATATCGCAAAATAGTTACTTAGCTATTACATCACCCCAACGGCTCTTCAACTCTAGAAGCCCGGGACGGTCGCAATAGGAAGCTGATTGGACCAAGTCACTGAAGCCGAAGGCCATGTTCTTCCTTCCGCGCTTTTGACTGCAGCCAGAGGAATTCAAGGGTAAAGAGAACGATTATCGATATGTAAATATCGTAATGATGCTTTATTTTCGTATCGAGCATTAGCTGGAACCACAGCTAAGCCTGACACTGGCCTCCATCGCCCGACATGGGATTGTTTTTAACTGAATATTGTTCCCAAGTAGCTGGAGCAACAAATGTAACTTAAGAGCTCCTAAGTATGGATAGGAACCATGGAATTTGTAGGTTGTTGCGTCCGAGGATTCAAACCGTTTGGACTTCGTTCCACGCACTCAATCTGCGACCTCCGATAGCCACAATGGTATCGAACTTTCTCAAGCTAGCTACACAACAATGTTCCTGGAACAATGCAAACAATTCTCCACTCTCAAAGTTATGGGTAAGGTATTACTGGTCATTTGAACAAGCTCTTTCTCAGCGCATTTCCAAGGTGTTTTTGTTTATTTATGGTCCTCCATTGAATTGTGCTATTGATCTCCAAATGTTATTCGACCAGTCGACTAGCTTTGAGTTTCGGTGTTCTCGACTGGGAGACCTGGACACGGTTACGAGGAACGGCAGACGGTCAGGATCGTAGCGTATTAATAATCAAATAACACGCCACTACCTTCAGGAACAGACTGCTCGGACTTCTCCTTGAGCCAGATAGCCCATTCACTCATCGGGATTGGATCAATCTCCCAGAGAGATCCGTCCTCGATACTCCTGTGAAGCCACTGACCAAACTCCAAAGTAGCCAACCTTTGCAACGAGGCTGGAACAGGGAGGCCAAACCAAAGATCTGGCAAGCTCGCCAGATATCTGGCCCACATCCAGGCTGGAAAAGTGCTCGTCTCAAGAAAGAACAATATGATTCTGAATGGTGGCAGGTTCTTTCCAGTAGCAATGAATTCTTTGCAACACTCTTCCACCATCCTCACTACGCGGTAGGCCAGAGTTCCAGGAGCTACGCAGTATACGTAGATGGAGTGGTTTTGGCCCATTACTCCTTCATCACCATTGGGAGCGGCAGCAAGAATCTCTTTGACCATCCCTTCGACATTTGTACTATCGAGCACGACTGATTCCAGGCCAGAGAGCCCCTGGATGCGGATGCCCGGGGATGCCATGCTTCCTGGACTGGTACTGAGCTGTCGTAGATTACGAACCGATCTAAAGGCGTCACTGTACGCGGGAGCAGCAGAGGAGTTGCCTGACCAGTTTTTGACGTGAATGTATTCTACAGAGTCCCGTATGAGATTGACGATGTCTGGAATATCTGCAGTTGCGTTGTCCGTCGGGTGAGACGCGGAGAGGTATTTGACAAAGCTGCATAGATACGTGCCCCGGGGTGGATTGGATAGGGTGCTGCGGAGCGATCGTATAGCGTCGGGAGTAATGAGTCGGATCCGGCGATAAAGAATGGGGGTAACCAATCCATTGAATGTTTTGTTAAGCAGCGCCAGAGAGACGAGAGTCTCGAAAGACCCCTTTTTCAACGTAAAGCTGGACCGAGCCTGGGGAACGGCGAGTTGTTCGATGATCTCGATGAAAAGCTCAAGTGGGAGGGTCGGTCGGCCGTCGGGTGAAATAGAGGATCGGGAGTCCACACAGCATGGCGATGTAGTGTCCCTGAGATATAGAGTACAGTTTAGCTGATAAAATAGTACTATTGGGATGACTACACACCTGATGGCAGATGGGGCAGGTGCTGGGGCTTTCTCACTTGTCCTTTTGTCAGGGGCGGCGTTGCAAACAACACCGTCGAGGAAAAGGTACTCGGACATCCTGATTTCAAGAGAGTTAAATCAATCCTACATATTAGCAAGGATAAGCAACAGCTCGTACTTTCAATCCGGGGGACTCTCTTTTTGAATAACGACTGGAGGCGGGATCAAGTTATGTCGTGCTCGGCGGACTTCATCCTTATAATCACCTCACATCAGGCTTCCAACCTTCCACCACCTTCTCAACTGCCAGTTTCACGTCAAAGGACTTTGGCTCCGCCTCAGCACGAATATCGCAAAGCATCCAATCAGCTTTGCGTTATCCCAATGGCTCTTCAATTCTGGAAGCCCGGGACGGTCGCACCAGGAAGTTCGTTGGACCGGGCCACTGAAGCCGAAGGCCATGTTCTTCAATCCGCGCCCTTGACTGCAGCCGGAGGAATTCAAGCACAAAGGGAACGGCTTCCAATCTTTAAACATCGTACGTCTCTTTTTCCCGCTCATCTCATCGGCCGGGGCCGGCATGTTCTGACATGTCCACAATCCGAAATTATGCAAACCACCCTTTCCCCTTTCGTCTTTGCGCCATCTCAAGGTGAAAAATTGTTGTATTGCGTGGAGAAACATGGCGTTACGATCGTCGTCGGGCAAACTGGTTGTGGGAAAACTACTCGTGAGTGAGAGAAAGAGACCTTGGTCTTGGGTCTTTTTGGGAGTGAAGCAGGGCCTGACTGACGAAAGAAAGAGCTGCCACAGTACCTATATGAATCGGGTTGGGCTGCTCAGGGGCATGTTATTGCGTGCACTCAACCCAGAAGGGTAGCTGCTACGTCGGTTGCTACGAGGGTGGCTCAGGAAGTTGGGACTCTTTTGGGAGATGGGGTGGGAGTTGGACTTCAGTTTGTTCGACGACATGTCTGACTTGGACCTTTTTCCTTCCCTCCCAGGTTGGATATACAATCCGATTTGAAGATGTCAGCGATAAAGAACGAACGAGGATCAAATATATGACGGATGGGATGTTATTTAGGGAGACGATGCTCGATCCCTTGCTCAGCAAGTACTCAGTCATAATGGTTAGTCGCTGATCTATGACCGCGGGAGGAGTCTTGCAATGCTATATACTGACATTGGGCTGGACTTCAGATCGATGAAGCTCACGAGCGGAGCATATACACGGACCTGCTCCTTGGGATCTTGAAAAAGTGAGCCACCGTTTTGAACGCTCAAGGCACATCGACATTCCTCACTCACAGTCCATTTTCATCTCAGAGTCCGACGAAAACGACCAGCACTCAGACTCATCGTCTCCTCAGCGACACTCGATGCTACGTCCTTCCACGAGTACTTCACCACCGGCGAAGGTTGCACTCCACAAGACGCCGTCATAGTCAGCCTCGAAGGTCGGATGTTCCCCGTCGAGATCGCCTACTTGAAGGAACCTTGCTCGGACTATGTGATGGAAGCTGTTCGAATTGTGTGGGAGATTCATTTACGGGTACGTCTGAAATGATTTTCGGGTGGATGAAAGCTCTCGTCTCTCTTCGGGGGGTTTTTTTTTTCGAGAGACTGACTTGAGCACATTTTCGAATTCTGGGTCCTTTTTTACTTTCGGTCTTTAGCAAGGTCCCGGCGACGTTTTGGTGTTTTTAACTGGGAGGGAAGAGATTGACAGGTGCATATCTGAGATTGCTGAGCGGATACCTACGTGAGTGATTGCTCTCCCCTCATCTCAACATATCGAGTTGTACTCAAAAGGGGCCGATCACTCTCATCTTCCAGGCTTCCTAAAGGATCTCTCGGACTCCAGCCTTTACCGCTATACGCTGGGCTTACGACCGACGCCCAACTCGCGGTCTTCCAACCGGCGGAAAAGATGTCTCGCAAAGTCGTCGTGTCGACCAATATTGCCGAGGCTAGCGTGACGATTGATGGAATCAAATTTGTAGTTGATTGCGGATTTGTTAAAGTGCGTTCGGAATTGGGAATTTCATTTTTTTCCTGAAAAAGCGTCGGTGGCTGACGGATTTTGAAATACGGGGGAAATTACCTTTCCCGCTTTTTTGATTTTTTTTTCAGATACGAACGTACAACGCCAAGACGACTCTATCCCGGTTAACGATCGTACCCACCTCCCGAGCGAGCGCGACTCAACGAGCAGGTCGAGCAGGGCGAACGTCGCCTGGGATCTGCTTCCGGCTGTACCCTGAATCGGCGTTCAACGACCCGTCGGTGATGCCGACAACGACCCCACCCGAGATCGTTCGAACGGATTTGACGATGCCCATTCTTCAGCTTAAAGCGCTGGGCATCGACGATTTGGTCAAATTCGAGTGGGTGACGAACCCCCCTGCGGAGGGTGTGTTGAGAGCGCTGGAAGCGTTGATTGGAGCTGGCATGGTCGGTGAAGATGGGAGGCTGACGCTTGTTGGGGAGAAAGTCGCCGAGTGGCCTGTGGAGGTGAACATCGCCAGAGCGGTACGTCTTTGCCTAAACTGAATTACTACCACACATGATCTTGATTTTTCTGACAACGACACATTCAGCTATTTAGCTCGAAAAAGTACAAGTGCTCTGAAGAGATGTTAACAATCGCTGCTATGGTTTCGGTTCAAGATGTGTTCGTTATACCCGAAGGGGGTAGTGCGGGCGCGTTGGCCGAATTGGAGAGAAGGAAGTTTACAGCGGAAGAAGGGGTGAGTTGTCCTTTGTTTTTTTTTTGTGGATTCCTTGATTACCTTTTGGGCGCGCAGACGCTGATCGACTTCCTTTTGCGATCCGCAGGACCATCTAACGCTACTCAATGGTGGGTCCTTCCCTTCTTCGAACGTCCGCCGGAGTTCTCGGATACGCCTGCCCGCTCACTCCGAACCAATCACACTAACTTCTTACTTGCCCCCCTTTCTAGCCTACAACGCCTTCATCCGCTACGGTTCTTCCTTATCCTGGTGCCGCCAACACGCACTCAACTTCCGGGCTTTATCGCGAGCCGTGTCGATCCGGTCGCAGTTGAACAAATACATGCAGCGATTCGGACTGACGCCGCTGCAGAGCTGCGAAG
Organism: Tulasnella sp. 424; assembly: GCA_019633425.1. NCBI lineage: Eukaryota > Fungi > Basidiomycota > Agaricomycetes > Cantharellales > Tulasnellaceae > Tulasnella > Tulasnella sp. 424. The sequence goes on along the minus strand of WSUB01000011.1, from coordinate 110,168 downwards.
GGGATGCTCAACGGCTGAGGAAGTGCCTTGTGAGTGGGTTTTGGAAAAATGCTGCGAGGTTTGTGGAGAGTGAGGGTACGTTCAGGGGCGTGAGGGGTGAAGGGGTGAGTGCCTTTATTTCGTCTAGCCTTGCTTTTGCTCTCCCAACAATCCCCGCGTGGAACGCTGCTGCCAGAGTCATATCGAACACCCGCATAAACACGCGTATTCACTCTGAATACGTGGTTTTTGTCGGAAGCGAGGCGCGGGATGTAGATGCCACTTAGACGCTGTGCCAAGGAAGCCAGCTGACTTACGAACCTTTACTTCTTTTCACAAGGTGCTTTACATACACCCCAGCTCGGTCATGTTTACGCGCAAGCCGAGAACAGGATGGGTTATCTTTCATGAGATGGAGGAGACGAAAAAGACACAGTGAGTTGCCGTCCGCTTTTATTTTTATTTCAGTGATCGGAGGGCTTGGGCCTTATGCAATTCGGCGACATCCGAAAAAAAAACTGTGCCTTTTGCCTTTATCCGGCAACATGCCGACCCCGACCTCTGCCGGCCAGACACTGCTCCCGACGTCATAAACGGTGTCATATTAGACGTCGACTGCCCCTGGTCTTACATACCCCTGGTTGTTATTTTTGCTAATTGTCGAACGTTGTCTGTCAGTATCCGGATCATTACCGAAATCGAGCCGGACTGGTGAGTGCCTTGTTATTGGGAGAGGTGCCGAAGTGAGCTAACTTTGCCTGCTTCGACTATGCCGAATGCGTCCCTTGTGTGTGTAGGTTGCTAGAATATGGTCACAAGTACGTTGACAAGAGAACGGGACAGTGATGTCTTATGGTAGTGCTGTATCACTTTTGGTGCCACCGATGTTGCATAACGAAATTCTAATTGCTGTGCTTGTTGATACTGTCGTGTGTGGTAGTCAAGTGATGTCTTTGGATTAGGCACGGGCTTATGCATATAAGGGAATGAGCGTGGCTATGACCTTCAGGGACGGAGAAAATCTAGCGCTCGGACATAAGCGGAGGGAGTGGTGGGTGAGGTGCGAGGGACGGGTTGTTTCACTTTGACCTGATGGTCGACGTTCCCTCCCGTTTTCCTTTCCCTCTTTGATCCTTTTTCCCCACCCAGTCGCTCCCTTTCCCCCCCTCTACGCTCTCTCCTCGTCGTATCCGCCAGCGGCGACGTCGTTTGAATCGACGCACTCTCATTCTCTGGGCTTCATCTCCACCCCTGATCGTCGACTTCCTTGCGCCTTAGTTACCTGCTACTCGGCCCAAGACCTTATCTGGCGATCCGCGTACACCTTCTGTGTACTCAAAGACAACTCTCCCTTCCCTCTTTTCCTCTCTCTCTCTTAAACACTCTCTCAACGACTGCAGTAATGACTCAAGAACGACGACGGAGCAGGAGAAATCGGTCCACGCCAACAAGGCAGCGCATGGTCGATCCAGACGCTTGGACCCCCGACGATGAATCCAGCCCACACCCCGCAGCGGAAGAGCTGCCCACTTTGCCCGTCCCGACACCCTCCAGCAGCACCACCTCCTACAACGCCGACGATGCTCTTCAGCCTCTGATAACTCAACCAGCAGATCCGGTCGCCGCTGCAATCGCCCGAAGGCAAAACACCGTGGTCACTGTAACTTCCACCCAGTTCAGCGGAAGTGTCAATCCCAACGGCTCACAGCAAGACGACGGCATCCCTATCGGAACGATAGCTGCGAGTGTCTCTGTGGGGGTGTTTCTGGCTGTGGGCATGGTAGGCTGTTGGTGGTGGTTCTGTAAGAGACCGTACACCAAGCGGCATTACAAGGTAAGAGGTTTGATTGCAGAACGATCGAGTTACTGTATTTTTTTTTTCTAAACTTGGAAATCATTTTCCTTTCTATTCTAGCCTTCGGCTCGGCCATCTCACAAGAATCAGACCTCCACCTCGTCTGTTGCGCCGCTGAATGGGTCCACACCAAAGACACCTGCCCGCCGTTCTCGAGAGAAACAACCTGGACTCAACCCATCCGCCCCTCCCTCGCATGCCCGCTCCACTTCCGGAGGGCCTCCAGGCGGTAAACAGCAACAGCGGCGACCTGGACAACCAGCAATGCCGCCGCCAGCAGTCCTTCCCCCCACCGCCTCGACTCCTTCGACAACCACACCGCCCAAGTCCAAACGCCGCTCTCCACCCGGTTCTAATACTTCTCCTTCCGGACGCTCGCCTTCCATATCTGATTCCGCATCCCTAACGCCAACCTCGCCTGCTTCTACCCTCGTAGAGGAACCTTCTTCGCCAAGGGGCAAAGGCGGAGTCGTCGTAGGGTCTAAACCAACGTCATACACACCGCAGAAACCCTCTCCACTCGCTTTGGGCGCGGAACGAGCGAAACCGAAGGAGAAGCCGAAGGAGAAGAGTAAAGTGAACGAGTGGGGGATGGGTTTCCCTGTCAGCGCGGGCAACACGAGTGCGCCGTCCAGCCCGACGAGTTCGGGACACGGTCACGAATCGACAACGGAACGAGGGGTCCCTCCTCCGCCTGTCCCGCCCGTCCCATCATCCGGTGCAAATGCTGCAGCAGCAGCTACCAACGCCGGACGACGCTCGGCGAACTTGCTCGCGATCCCAGAACCAGCTGCTCATTTCCATTCACGGCGAGATCGTATATCGGTGTTGAGCGATAGCTCGTACTACGCTCTGGAGGACGAGGAGGACGGTCCGCAAGACGTGTATATGGGTGTTGCGCTGGGTGGAGACGAGCCGAGTCCGATACCGGAGGAGTATTTCTCTCCGAATTACGAGGAGGAGGAGGAGGAGGATAGACGCGGGAGTAGGATGCAACGCCAGCAAGAGGATTATTTCTCCTCCGGTCGGCAGCAAGGAACAACTTATGGCGGGTACGGTTATCAGCAGCAACAGCAGCAGCCGTCCTCGCAGTACCGGTCACAAGGAGGGTATGGGTATGGGTATGGAGGCAATCAGCAGTCGTATGGCCGATGATCGTCGTGCCAGAAGCTGAGCCCATCCCTTTTCCCTGATTCCTTGATTCCTTTGCATCCCTCATACCACCCTTTCGTTGTCCAAAGCATCTTGTCAGCATCCCCTCTCTTTCTGTCGTCGTCCCTTCACCTACTCGGCTCCCTCTTCTCTCGTTCGTTTTTATATTCTTTATCATTCTCCTTATTCATCGCAACATTTTGAAAGAAATTTGTTCATTCTCTTGCATCCCATTCCTTTCGCTTTTCCTTCTTCTGGGTTCTTCTGTCGCTTCTGTTTGAATATCTTGTTCTTGTTGTTCCCACCCCCTTCCCCCTTCCGGTCCGGTTGGGGATGCTACTACCACTATCGTTGGACTTTCGTCGACTCTCTTTCCTCTTTCCTCCGTGTTATACACCGCTTTTGTTTGTTATTTAGTCCGGTACTACTACTATTGTCTCTGCAAGTGCACACCTCCTCCTGCTTGATGTATTTACCTCTCTCGAAACCGATATCTTACACTCGTTGATCATCGTCCTCCGTTGCTTGCCATTCCGTTACCCCCTTTCCCTTTCCCCCCTCTTTCGTATACATATGTAAATAAGTTCAGTCATTAAATTCGATCTGTGCCATCCTCTTTGTTTTCTTCGATTCTTGGTGTCATAGGTCGTCTTTTTTGTTCTTTGTACAACGAATTACAGTCTCTGCGTTTTCAGCCCAAGCGTGCATAATGGCCAGTCAAGTAACTCTAGTGTAATCGGTCGGTCGGCCTTCGGCGTGATGCAGTAAGTATCGTAATGCTCGCTAATCCCCTGCTTGGCGAGTGTATATTTAGACGGGATTTCGTTGGTTCAGATGGTATGACGGCACCCGATCGAGGGACGCTTACGGCGACTTCGGCGAAAGGCCGACTCTCACCACTACATTAGCCTCCACCTTGAATTGCGTTGAGGCGGCGCGAACTATCCAGGTGGTAATTTACGACCAATGGCTACATTCTCGAAAGCATCGTTCAACGCTGCGTCGTATGCGGCGTTTAGACCGACGTACCCACCTCGACTTCTCAAGGTGGTCCTAAACTATCATTTCAATCAAGCCGGTGCTACTGGCGGGAAAGATAAAGTCGTGGATATTGGATGTGGAACTGGTATGTTAGGTCTGCTATTACCGGCGAGGTCTCTTTTGGATTAAATGGCCTCTGAGATTAGGCCAGGTAACCCAGACTCTCCCCCAGTACTTCGATCGAGTGGTTGGGGCCGACCCTTCCGAGGGGATGATAGAGACCGCGAAAAAGAAACACGCCTCTGCAGAGAAATTGGAGTTTGTCGTCGCTTCTGGGGAAGAGGTGGACCAGCACGTCGAGGAAGGGTCGGTGGACTTGGTGACGGCTGGTACGTATGAAGGACCCACGTCTGATTACATTATGTGAGGCTCATGGGGAGGGTGTTTTGGGGTATTTTTTCAAAGGTCAAGCCGCACATTGGTTTGATTATCAGAGACTTTGGCCTTCCCTTGCCAGGATGTTGAAGCCCGGAGGGACGGTTGCGATGTGGGTGAGTGACGGGGAGGCTCCTCCCGGCCAGCGCACAGCAAATGCTGAAGACGCTCCCCGTAACACCCCTAGGGCTACTCGGAGTTCAGAATTGCCAATCATCCAGAACTCGCACCACTCATAACGCAGTACTCTCTTGGTCAGGATTCACTGGGACCGTACTGGGAACCAGGTCGAAAAATCCTGGACAATCACTATCGCGACGTCCCTTTCCCTACCTCATCTGAATGGGATTTGGATTCAGCTCGGAGGGTGTATTTCTCGGGGGACCTTGCTCCGGAGCTGAAGGATGTCCCGGTGTACTACCCTCTGCCAGCGGAAGCTGGAGCTCAAACCTTGCCAGACGCACCAGAAATCAGAACCGACGCTATCATGGGAAAGACCTTGCCTTGGGACGGTGTTCAATCTTGGTTGAGAACATGGAGCTCGTTGCATACGTATCAGCAACGTCATCCAGAGGATAAAGAAAGGACTGGGAAGGGCAAAGAGGGGGACATAGCAGATCGGTTTGTGGAGGTCCTGAAGGACAGGCTTGGGACGGAGACGCTGGATATTCAATGGCCGGTTTCTCTCATTATGATCAAGAAGAAGGCGGTATTTTGAAAATTTGTGTTTCTGTTCAATGGGATGTCTTGGGGCCATTCATAATCCGTACAGTTATGTCTCGTTTCGTTGTTGCCAGTCGTCTGTGGCGACGAAAGCAAGCAGCGAAGACATTCAAGTTTCGACCATCCTTTGCTGAGCGGGTAAACTATACAGTAGGAATCTCAAACGGCTGCGTTTCCCCACTCAGTACGTAAGTCGAGACTGAGATGTCACGGTTCTCCAATTCCTCGTTCGACGGTGGCTGGATATGCCACATCCTGACCAACCTAGCCCCCCGAGCCTTGCTGGGCAGTACCTTCATTGCCATCTTCGCGGGAAGTTTGATCGCGGAGAAAGAAGAACATTATACCGGTACCCGTTGCGGGGTTGGTAAGTACTTGAGAATTTCTACGTTCGATGACAGAAAACGCATTCAAACTCCGCTCGCTCACGACGATCGAGAACGGGCGGATGACGCTGAAACGGGTCATGATCAACGTCACCCAGTCGTTCCAAAATCATTTCACAGACGTCGTACGCACTGAGACTGATGTCTGCAATGCGACCATCAATCAAACCTAGAAGCAGAACAACCTGTCAGATATGTCATTTATTGTACCGCGTGCTAAGGTTCCAGAGGGTAAATGAACGCCGGTCGGAGTTGAGCTGCCTCGTGGTCTAGGGTTCCGCACTTTGGACCTTCCACATCAGGAAACAACTGGCTTCGGGCCTTTTTCAGGTGAGGCGGCCCAGTGGTTCGATATCTCTCGAATCGACCGTTCAGTATATGTCGTTAACTCCTCAAATCGGTCTTGAAAAAGGTTCTTTGGAGCCGAAGATAGCCGGGCGTCAAAGATCGACTTCTCTCACTAACAAACGTCGTGACTGACGGACTCGTTAAGGAACGGAAACAACCGGGCTACAGTCGGACCCCCAATAATGCATGGGTTCGGTGGACGGATTTTCTATGCATTGTGGGGGGTTATGCATAATCAGAGAGGGATTTTAGTGCAACCCATGGATTTGGTGGACTGAAATGCCATGCATTACGGGGGGTTATGCATTACTAGGTGTATGCATTATTGGGGGTCCGACTGTATTATATTCGTAAACCTTTTCCACAGACCCAATTTTTCCAACCTTCGAAGAGGCATAAGTTTTAATCTCTTTCGCGTGCTTGTACTTCACACGAGAAAGCCACCTCCTCCCTAATGACCCTAATGAAAAAGTTCCCATCGTATCCGCTTCCTCCTTAACAATGCATAACATTCCATCCTTGTGGGGAAAAGTGCTCTAAAACGGACAGCAAAGCCTCAAACCCATGACCTAGGCGCTGGTGGAGGGTAAGTGGAGGATTTTGCGTGTATTACAGATATTCTTCGAGAAGGACCGTAAAGAACTCCGAGGACTTGTCAGGTATCGAGGTGATACTCTGAATCGGGTCTGCCGTCTCATGATGTCGAGGCCCGGACAGGTGATGTGGCAGTCAGCGGTGCACTGTCAGCGATCAAAAACAGAAGCACGTAGTAGCCGGATAGGGAAAGATTTTGTGAAATAATAGGAATTCGATATTTATGTTAGTCAGACCGGTTTACAGGATCGTTCTTGTCGTTTCCTCTGGTGAACCCAGTGCAGGTTGTATGCTTTGGCAGCCCCAGCTCTCGAATTCCAGTAGAGATAATAATATCTCATGTAGCGCAGTATACCTGTCATACTGAGTCCTAGGAGCGAGAGAGCTCTTCAGCCTATGATTGTCGAAGGGAAGCCCTCTACGGTTGCTCATTTTCCACGATAACATAGGCCGCCGTTGAAAGACTACCCAATATCCTTTCGTCCCGCTTTGTTTCTATTATTAAGAATGCCATTATGCCGATTTGCTTTCTTTTTCCGGTAGAACTCCGTGATCTCCCGTTCCGTGGTGACTCGCTCACCCGAAACGGGTCACCGAAGGAGTTTCAGACGTCATGGTACGGGGTTAAGTGCCCGCTGATTGTTGCCGCTCCTGCCGAGCTGATGACTCCAACTCTCTCGACTTATCGCGGACCCGGGATATATTAAAGTCGGGGCCGGACCAACTTGCCACCCCACAGCATCAGAGACAGGCCCGTCATGTCTACATTCTCCAACTCCTCATTCGACGCTGCTAGATATGCGACATCTCGTCCAACCTACCCGCCTGTACTCATAAACATGGTTCTGGATCATCACCTTCGTGGAAAGACCGACGGAGAAGGAAAAAAGAAAGCCCTCGATCTTGGTTGCGGAACTGGTGAGCACGAGGGCGACTTATTCTATTCTGAGGCAAAGAACGCGATCGAAGTTCAAGTTAACCAATGGACGTATGATTTGGTCTGAATTTGCAATAGGTCAAGCCACACAACTGCTTCCGAACCATTTTGCAAGCGTCCTAGGAAGTGACCCTTCTAATGTGATGATCGAGCAAGCGAAAAAGCAGAGCAGCGCGTCCAACGTGGCCTTTATTGTGTCGCCAGCAGAAGACATAGCCACTAAAGTAGACCCCGCGTCGATCGACCTCGTGGTTGCTGGTATGCATTTCAAACTTTCTCTGCATCGGTAGATAGCTTATCTTTATGGTAAATTAGGTGAAGCGGCACACTGGTTCGACCATACGCGGCTTTGGCCGGCTCTGGCTCGGATCCTCAAACCTGGAGGAACGGTGGCATATTGGGTTAGTTACCGATAGATGGTTCGCCGGCGCTTTTCTATTTGGCTCACCACTCATTGGGCCAAAAAGGGTTACTGCTCGGCACCAAGGATAACTGGGCATCCAGAGCTCACTCCTCTCATTGACGAATACTGCAACAGCGATAGAGGACTTGGTCCATACTTCCAAGAACCAGGTCACACGATTTGCGACAATCTCTACCGCGATATCATTTTCCCCGTCTCGGAGGAGTGGGATTCAGCCTCGGGAAAGAGGGTCTACTTTATTGGAGACATACACTTCCCAGATCTGAAACTCCCCCATCATCCGCTTCCCGCAAGCGACGCTGAGAAAACTTTCTCCGTGGACGAGGACTTTCAAACGGAAATAATTCTCTCAAAAACGATGACTTGGGCGCAGATCGAGGGGTGGTGGAGGACTTGGAGCCCGTTGCATACATATCTTGAACAACATCCCGATGAGAGCGCAAGAACCGGTCAGGGCAAAGAAGGCGACATTCTTGATCGGTTCGTATACAGCCTTAAAGAGAGGCTCGGAACGGATGATGTGGAGTTGGAGTGGCCGATGGTGTTGATGATGATCAAGAAGAGAAGCGCGTAATCGGATAGCGAAAAAATATTCAAATGTACAGATTCAATCTTCGTCGTATTCAAATTGTTCAACACGTTCGTTTTTGTAGTCACCTGCAGCGAGCCAGTGGGGTATTAAATCAGCGAGTGAAAAGCTATCCGAATCCAGAAAACGAAACCATTACCTCCAGCGGCCAAGATGACACCTGTCGCAGTCTCGCTCTCCTTCGCAGAACACTTCTCCTCCACGACAGTATGGCGACTCAGTATGCACCCGTCCAACTTGGCGCTAAGGGGTGAAGAACCTTCTCTGTCTAAACCTGCCCGGAAAAGGATTTCCGTGGCTGCTTACCCGTCTTTCACAACAACATGATCCATCAAAACGCAACCGGATATCCTTACGTTCCTCCCTATAACACAATGGGATCCGATCACACTCTTCTTGATGCTCGTGCGTTCAGCGATTTTCGTGGAAGGGCCGACCATAGAATCTGATGAAATTTGGGCTTTAGGGTCGATCCAGTGCTCCCGCTCTGCTGGTTGCGTCGAGCCGGACGTCGTCTGCTGAGGTTGGTATTGCTCTCGAGGTGGTTGATACGAACCGTCGCGGAGACACTGGAAAGAGAAAAAAAGAAAGGGAAGGAAAAAAGTTGTACGAGCGGCAGTAAGGTATAAACGGCATAGCATACGCCTCACCAGTCGATTTGCGTCGAAATATGTCTTGACGGTATTAGCTCTAATGGCGGTCCCATTTTCCAGCTTGTGCACAACAAAAGCGCATCTGATATCTATATTCGCTTTGTTTTCCTCGTGTTCCAGGAGCTTTTGGAGGCCACTTATTCGTGGAGAAGTAGGTAGGCTTGAGGCAATGCTCATCGCCGTCGGCGGGCTTTTGGGGCTCTGCAAGCCACCCGGGCTGTCCGCTCCGGCATCACCAGCGTCGAGCTTCTTCTTGGCGTAGTGTCGAGTGGGCTTGGCCGCTGGCTGGACTGTTGAGTGTTCTACTGCTAAGGCTTGAGTGTTCCCAATGGGCTTAAGAATTGTCCCATATTTTCGCTTCGCGCCAATCCGATACTGAGTCCTGCACAGCCAGGGAACGAGTTCTTCTTTAATGGAAGATAGATCGGTTCGTTCGACGAGCAAGTCAAGAACCGCCCGCCTGAAAACGTATACGTGAGCCTCCAGATACCGCGTGGTGAAGCGAACTGATGGGGCCCTATTGGTACGAGGATAAGGTCAGGCTTTGCAGCAGGAGTGCGCCATGGTCCCGCCTTACTTCCAAAGCATACTCATTCGCAAATTGACATCGTCTCCAGATTCTTCCACCGGAATGTGGATCAAGGTCCGACTTTTCTCCTCAAGTCCTATCAATAGTGGTGCAGGCCCTGCCAACAATAACGCCAATTTAGGCAGGATGTCGCTTTGTTTCCATGCGGGACGCACCATCTTTAGTAGTTTCGCCTCGCTCGTACAGCAAGGACGTTAGAATAGGTCCGTCTGCATCCATTCGATGGGCGTCAAGGAGCGATGAAAGGGTGAGATTAGGCGGCGGAATGAAATCGCAAGGCAAAACGATGAGGTCGCTCTTAACGCGAAGCGAAGCGAAGGTAAGGTCGTCTGAGAGAACATGATGCGGATACATACGAGAGACGTTACCTGGATACTCGAACTGATCTCCCGTAACACATCAGCAGTCCCCATGCTTTCCTCGTCGTCGATTGTTTGGATATTGATCCGAAGTGCAGGAAATTCCGCAGAAGAGTAGACAAAGTGCGACATTAGGGATCGGTGGGAGGCGGGACACACGATCAAGACATCTATCGTCAGACGAAACGGATGCGTACATTTAGTGTTTGCCATTCTAAGAAGGCTGGCCTGGTAAACTGCGCCACTAACCCGATACTCCCGCCGCGTCTAGCCATGCTAGAGGATAGTTAAGCATCTCCTTATTTCCTACAGGAAGGAGGGCTTTCGGGACGGGCTCTTCGAGTCCGTGACCTCGAACATAATGACGAGTCAGTGGGGAAAGACTGAATCCGGAAGGCTACGTTAGGGCAATTATTAGCAAGCAGAAAATCTTGACACACTTTGTTCCAGGACCGGCCAGAATAACGGCTTGAAATTCGGCCAAAGATAGAGAACTTGATTTTGATATATCCATTCTATGGTGGCTTGGGTTTATCAGGTTATGGAGGATTGCCAGTGAGAGTCAGAGAGTTCCAAACCGTGGGATGAGTACTCCAGCCAATCACAAGGCTTTAGAAACGTCTATCGAGAAAAGTCTGAAAAGGGGTGACCTGTTCGTTTTTCCTAAGTCCCGGGATGTTTCAGAAATTGTGATTCTTCGAGGTAGAATGAAAGACGCTCAGTATCGACGTGCTAGAAAATGGGGCGTAGACGGGGTTGTCTTCACTTGGCGGGGGTTTGAATCCTTGAACCCGATCAAGTAGGACTTTGGCGGGGATGCTGCCACGATCATAGAAGGAGCTCTTGGAGAGTTACTCTTCTTGTGCTGCATTCTGTTGGGACCGGAACGACATAGCTGAGATCCCATGTAACAAATGGGGACTTGAACGTTACGCTCGTGCTTGGGCAAGCCGCCCTGCGTATTTTAAACTTGATCCTCAATTTGGTGTCGGTTGAAAGCAGCTCCGAAGACACATTGCTGGAAGTCTCGTGGATCCAGAACCGTCTATCAACAGCGGAGCTATTCTCTCGCAACTAACAAGACCCACGCGATGATGGCCTAATTCATCTCCTCACTCGAACACTGTCTACAATCACTTGCAGTCCGGGCGACATGGTTGACGACGCCTCATTGACTTACACGCACTCAGAATTCCGTGCAACACTTCGTAGTGCCAGGTAGATTTGAGACTTTCTCGACCTGGGCTCCTATGGCAACTTAGATTTGTAGTATCCGAGGCCCGTTAGGTTTGGCATAGGCCCAGTCCATGGACACATCGTTTATATAGGTTGATTTGGAGTGACTTGTACAAATTCAACACTGCAGGACTCCGTTCTCGCCAAGACTAATCAAGATATGGATCGGTCATCCAGGTACGTAGGACCGGCCATCGTCCGTGAAGGATTGGGGCCCTGATCTCCAATGCACAGTGTTAGAGAAATTTCCTCGAAGACGTGTCTGTCATCCAACTCTTCCTCCCATTCCTCCCATTCCTCCCTAAATCCGCACTCGATTGCAATGCCGTCAGAAATCCTGATCTGGGTCTTCAAATACGTAATCGGCCTTTACACCGAAGGGCGCAACCAGCCTCGATTGTATTTTCGAAACCTTACCATCCTCAGGATGGTTTCCAGACGCTGGGATGGAGTTATCGTCTCCTCCGCGATACTTTGGACATTGATTGATCTTACAAAGCCTAACACCGTCAGCAAGATCCTGCAACGCTCAAGCGGCTGCCCCCTGAGACTGGTCTGTTGCGACTTGTTCCGGTGTGCTTCGGATATCAAAAGGTCTGTAGAGGTCTTGCGCCTTTGCATGAAGAGGGTGACTGAATTCGAAGCGGTTGTGGACGGTACCCAATTGAAGGCCATCCTACCGCTGCTGCAGTCGGAGGCACCAAGAATGGAGGTAGCCCATATCAGCTCCCTAACCAAAGCAACGCTACCAATTCGATTGTTCCAAGGCACAGCATCAGGAATATCATCCATACTGCTAAGCGGGATCCAGATCGAATTGCCCACTTTAAATTTCGCTCATCTCGGGCGCATTACACTCTCGGGGATAGCTGCACCTCTGGAACCAATTTTGGAAATTTTGGAAGTGTGCAGTACCCGCGTCGAGATCTTGACGTTGGACAGCATCGATTTCCGAGAATCGTATGGGGCGCGTCTTCCTGCTAAGGAACCCACTACTCTCCCGAATCTGTTCAGTCTGTGCTTTGCCCAGATTGAGCCCTTCGCCATTGAATACCTCCTTGCCAGCGTCTGCGTTCCCGCCTGCGTTGACTTCAGGATTTTGGGAACCCCCTTCGCCGGACGTTCACTTCAGGGGACGTTGAAGCGATTCGTGGAAAAACTGTCACTGCGTGACAGCCTAGAGGCTCCATCTTCAAATAAAGGGGTAGAATTCGATGCTGCAGGGGCCACATTTTACTTGGACAACCCGAGAGTATCATTCAGTTTCCACTTCGACTGCGATCGATCCGGATCACCGCCTCCAGCCGTCTGGGAGGAAATGGTTCAGGTATTCGCGAAGCCTTGGATGGAAAGGAGAGCTTTCAAACCGACATTCAAATCGCTTCCCATGGCATACACCCTGGCGAAAAACCAGTGGCCTGCTTTTGTAGCCGAAACGATGTCTCAGCAATCATAGGCTGCGGGAAGGTGTCCTCTCCTAGTCAGTGCATGTATAGGCCCCCAGAAGTTCTTGCCGGCCTGCTGTATATACACATTTAATACAATACACCAGGCAGTCACGTTCTCAAACAGGTACAATGGTATATCGAGTGTCGTACTGTATGTGGGTACATTAGAATCCGATGAGATCTTCGCCCTTAGTCCTTGATGCCGAGGCAGTGGAAAATGCTGAAGAGCCGCCGAAGGCTTGTTCTAAGTTCGCATATGGATCCCCATATCGCTCATTGGCTAACGCATCGCGATCTGCTTCATCATCATCCACGTTATTGCCGTTCTCCCTCGCGTCGTCTTCTTGATCGTCATCTAATTCGTGAGGTCGTCTACCCATCTCGTCCACAGGAGATCGTAAACCGGTTCCGTCGTCACGGTTGGCCAAAGATGATTTCGGCTCTAGAGCCTGCAAGTTACGAGGCGGAGGTGGGGGCGCAATGCTTCCTGGTGGTAATGGTGCCGGCCCGTCGTCTATGTTCATCATCAAAGCTTGTCGCGAAGCCGCATTGAGCGCCGGAGAGTCTGACAACCATTTTGGTTTGGTATTACGGATAAAACTCTGCCGGGAAAGTTTATTCAGCCCAAAAGTGTAATCTCAAGTATACCTGACAGGTAACGTACCTCTGGGCTTTTATGATAGATAGAGCCAAGGGTTGCGGTGTGGAGCAGGAGTTGGTCCAAAGCGCCGCGTTCCATCCGGTCGGTCTCTGTGGAGATTGTAGGCTTCTCCGATAACACGATATCTTTGGCGGCGCCGGCATTAATGGAGAGTAGACGCCAGTACATGAACCCTCTGTCACGGAGGTCCGGGTTGTCTACTTCTTCGGTAGCCTGCTTGAGGATCTTAGAGACCAAGTCTTTGCCCTGATCCGGTATTTGGAGGAATAGCTTTACAACCGCTGTGAGGAGAGCAAGTTGGACCTAGCGAAATTCCCGGATGAGTCTGCCAGAATATCCCATCAGATTCAGATTCGAGTTGCGTACCTCCACAGGATCTTCGAGGAAAGTGTAGCTGAGGTCTTCAAGCAGCTCAAGGGAGTTATCGATCCGGTTCGCATACTGCCCGATGATCCACACGATTGCGGCTTTGGCCTCCGGTTCTGCCAAGTCGTCCATGTTATCGCAAAGTGTCGAGATGACGCTCTCGTACTCATTTGGATATCGTCGGAAGATATCCTTTACAACGACTACGACCTCCTGAGTGACGTAAGATATCTTGCTCTCCAGAAGTTCAAGCAGAACGTTGATGCATGCGTTGGCTGCACCGGGAACTTTGATGGCCAACCGACCGATTGTTCGGACTGCTTTTCGGACGAAGTCGATGTCCACCTCGGAGGCATACCTGCGAGAATGCGTAAGAATCGTCCAAAGGGAGTGATAATATAACTGACTCATGAAGCTCCGCCAACACAGGCTTGAAGTTCTCTTCTCTCGAGAGTCGGTACATGATCTCGAGCTTGGCTAGCTTGACGTAGATTGGATCATTGTACTTGCAAAAGAAGACCTTGACGTCATTTCGGAGGATTAACGGGCGCCGTTGAATGATCAATAGTATGTTTCGTAGGGTGACGTATTGAACCTCAGGTCCAGAGGATAGCAGAGACACTGCCAATTTTTGAAGTCCATATTAGCTGAGCATCATCGGTATCGACCGGGTCCACTGACCTAAAGGGGGCCCCATCTTCTTGCATATCCTATCCTTGAACTCGTTGTCACTGATATAGTTCATCATGAACATTAAGATCTTAATTGTCGTGAGGACGACTGCGGAGTTGGCATGTTGGAGCCGTGGTAGGATGCGTTCACAGATACCTTCCGCGTCGAGAGAAGTTTGGGGAACAAAATTTAACAAGGAGTCGAGAATGTAGATTTGACCCCATCTACTCAGTCAAATGTCAGCGGATAATGATCCCTCGAACGAAGGGAATTGAACTTGCTCTGAGCACTCGCCCATTGCGGCAATCAACTTGTTTGTCACCCCTAGGTTCAGCTTCAGTGCAATATCATCACTGCGTTCGCTTATCTCAGTGAGAGCTGCGACGGAATTAGCCACTACGGTTGGGTTGTTATCTGCAAGAAGATCACGGAGCATGGTGATGAATCCCTCTTTGTCGACAAGCTTCGGATCATAGACGTAAAGCTTGGCCACGCAAATGGCAGCTGTTTTGCGAACGTAAGGATCCTGATCGCGCAGGCAGTGGCGTAAGGGCTCGATCATCGACCCAATGACGAGGGGGAGCGGAATGTACGCCATCGTTCGTATTGCCAGAGCTCGAATGAGAGGGTTCCGGTCATTGCAATCCTGAGAATCACCGTGCTAATTAGTGAAAGTAAAGAGGAGTCGCGAGTGGGATTGCTTGCAGTTAAGAAGTTGCCTATTGCGTACTGAATCTCGTCCGGCTTCCCGCGTCCATAACTGACGAGGTAGAGGTACACCACTGAATGAACAGACGTCAGTCATGAAGGATGCAACGCCTCACATCCAGCTTACTTTTCTTGATCTCAAGGACCTGTATCGACATACAGGCTACGACCTCTCGAAACAAAGGAGACACTGGTTGTAGCGCGCGCCCGTTACTTTAGCTTCGCTGAAATATCGCAAGGTTTCGAATCTCACTAACTGTCATTGCCCATCGTAATATTGGCAACAATCTTCTTCAGAACTATCTTTCGCTTCGCATACTTCTTGTCTTTGTGGTCAGCCTCTTGCAATTCCTGTCCTCGAGAAGGGTCAGTTGCAGTGTAGACCGAAACACACGTTTCCTTTGGCAGCCACCTTTCGAAGGTCCTGGATTTTCCCTCTAGAGAAGAATTTTCCGTCCATGTCGAGGTCAGGCTAGTCAAAGCCTTCGGTATCTGGGAGAAATGTGATGCTGGGGTGAATTCGAATGTTGACGAGTCCAGGGGCTAGTGAAGCCGTGGTGACAGTCGACGAACAAACGCAATGAGCAAAGTTGTCCAAAGCACGATCTCGCTCAAATTCTCCCCCACCATGAGCAGGCGATTCCGACCGCCAAAACTAGGTCAAACCTCCAAATCCGAAGTTGATACATCGATACATGATACTATTCACAGTAGTCTGAAGGCTTTGCGACGGGGTTCGAAACAAGCAGGGTCAGGGGTGAACTCGATGAAGGAGGACCTGCGAATTTTAGAGCGAGTATTCTACAAGTCGAACAACTCCCAAAGACCTGCCATGGCATGGAAAAAACTTAACCATATGAGACGTATCTGCTGGCGCCTTCAAGAAAGCGAGCTCCCCGGGTTTCTCGATACCGTCCGACTAGCTTTCTACCCCGTTGGTACAACGTAAGACCAAATTATCTTGTGCGCAAAGCGACGAACTAAGCTAAAACTTCCTAACAGAACAAAGCAGTTGAAAACTGCATGGACTCATGTCCCTTCGTTCTCTTACGTGGAAGCATGTCTTAAGAGGCTCCTTCTTATCTGCTCGTTGTTGACGAAGGTTCGTGACGCTGGCGGTTTCACCTCAAATAAAGCCTAACAGAATTTCTTTCAGTGCTCTGAAGCAAGTCATGTCGTCTATGGGTATATGGATTTTACTTTATTCGGCCATCCGTGCCGGATCTGATCCTTTTTCATTGCAGTGCCTTCGCTTTGAACCTTGTTCGAACTGGGTTCTTGCCTCTCGGGGTGTCTATCATGGCCATTGCCGCAAGGCTACAGCGATTGAGCAAGGAACTTCTTGAGTGCCTCAGTTTAGCTGCAAGAGGTCTTCTACCGCTCCTCGACAAGCTCAAGGCAAGCCATCATAGCCAATCCGCCAAAATTTCGAATCGACTAACCCCGCTCGTCCCACGACTATTTTAGCCTGGGACATCTTTCAAGTATCTCAGAACTCTAGATGTGATATCAGGGTTAAATGCGGGATTACCTTCAGGACAAACGGATTTCTCAACCATACCGGGGGAAACCCCAGATATTGGAGAAGCTATCCAGCGAAAACTAGCCCAAGAAACCCAGAAGCCGACTCTACCCATGGGAGATCCTATACGCATTGTCCTTTTGGATGATGATGGGGAGGATGAATCGACCTTGATTCAGCCGGCTGAGCCCAAGCCTGTACATCCTCAAGCAGACGACACCTCCATGGACACCGACCCCACGATCATCGAAGTAGTACAGAAATCAAATGTAGATAATAAATCGAACAAGACCGATACCAAAACGAAGAAAAGCAAGAAGGCCAAGGCTTCGAAATCGAAGGTCAAGAGGGACGAAATCGACGATATTTTCGGATTCTAGCCTTCATTAAGACTTGTGGAGCTCTAGAGAACTTCCAGATCTTGGGCGAGGGAGCTATCCTCCTCAGGAAGGTTCCAGAACTTGTCGTCTGTCGGGAGGAGAACTGGTCTTGGAGTCCACGCGTTTTTGGTATGCCGTTGTTTCTTCTTCCGAGAAGGGCTGAACCGGCCGAGCTGTAAATCGGCCGACTCGGGGAACGTAGGGGGAGATATGTCGAAGTTCACAAACTGAAACGACATCCCAGCAAACGCTGTTTCAGAGACCCTGAAGGAATCGGGAGGGAAAGGGGTTGAGCTGATGAATGGGGCTGGACGACGGATGGGGAGCTCAACATGAGTAAAAGGAGCTCGAGAACCTCGGAGAGGACGGACCTATTCTTTCTATGCAAGGGTATTGTGTTTGGTGGCTTCGACGACTGTATGTATAACATTGATGGTCATTAATTGGTGCACCCACCGTCGTCATGATTGTTTCCGCACCCTTCAGTCCATTCCCCCACATCATTACCCACCAACACAAGTGATTCGATTTCTTCTCGTGACCAATTAGTACGAAGCAATCGTTCAAGCAGCGCCATCGGAGAATGCGGAAGGTAAAGCAAAGTGCCTTCCTTGATCGTATGACGCCCGCCCTGCCACACTCTTGAATCATCAGTGTGTGGCTTAACCGCTCCGACTGAAGATGCTCACAAGATTTTCTGATAAAACTGAAAGCTCCAAACTTTTCAATTGAGAGACGTCAGGCTCCGCGAACAAAGGGTCGTACATTTCGACTGCTGACAGGTCCTAAAGCCGAACAGGGAAAGGGAAGTGTGGAGCGGGTAAACCCCAATAGATAGAAGACCTTACTGTCCCAAAACGCTTTACTAGATCAAGCAATAGTACCAACTGCCACATTGAGTCGATCGAAGCAGAAGGACTTCCCAAACCTAGACAAAGTGCTCGCCTCGCCGGACGACAATTAGCTAGCTCTTGTGTAATCCCTCCAATGAACTCTACAGAGTTCCACGACCAATCATTATTGAGCTATTGACTCGAGAGCTGTGGCAAGGAAATACCTCTGAAACCAGCCCACTCTTCCGAACTCTGAAACTCCTGACGAGTCAACTCCAGTTCAGCTTGGAAGTCCAGACGCGGTCCCGGCACCAGTCTCTTTGCGTTGCCCTTTCGCTTCTTCTTTGCCTTGGTAACGTACGCAAATCCGTTATCAGGTAGCTTCGCCGCAGACGGTGCGAAGCTGCTCATAATGTTGGGGGGAGCGGTGGTGGCAGGTGCCGAGGCAAGCTCACCTAGGAAGCAAGCCGTCTTGCCAGAGTGATCGTGAGAGGTCCAAATAGTGCACCACAATCCAAATATTGGCGGCCAGTTAAGAACCTCCCTAGCCAGTGCCATCACGACGGGTGATCGGTACGCACTTTCAAAGAAGACGAAGCGACAAATCGACTGACCGCGGGGTGGGCTCGATTCATCGACCGTGAGAGTGCAAAAGAACATTCAACCACCTTTCCTCTAGTTCGGTTCACAATACTTTCTTTCTAAACAATGGACGAAGAGACGCGTAGCTCATTTCGACAGCAATCGCAGGTCCATGGTCAGGAGGATAGGACGTCTGTCGACGACACGGATCTTCTCATCCGGTCCACAACGACCATTCTACACTTGTTGGGGCACAGAGTTGCCGAGACCAAGGATCGCCCAGCCAACGCATTGAAAGGTCAATTCCTCGACCGAGTTGCCCTGTGTTTCGTATCAGGGATACGACCTGCGGGTGCCGCTGCCGTTATTCATGAGGACTATGCAAACCGCCAATTTTTCGTAAATGCGGTCCACGAGTCTAATAGCTACGGTGCAGTTAAGAACGTGTCGGCGAGGTAAGCTTCATACCAGATGAAATATTCGGTGCTTTTTCCGATTAAAAAATCCATAACTCAATCGTAGGACCGTCCCATCATCACACGCACTCACTCATCCTCCCGACCCGAACCCGATGCAATTGCTGGAGGAAGACATGATCAGCTTCTTCCATTTACAGTTCGCTTTTGTCTCTGCTACTCTGTACTTCATTTCGGGCTCACGTAATCTTTGTTTACTCCTAGGGGCGTTGGTGCAATCACTGTGGAAATGCACGCTCAGAAGCTTCAGTCGCTCCTCAATGCGATTCACAAGGGCGAGGAAGCCCGGACAACAGCTGCCAAGGATAAACTAAGCCAGTATATCTACACCTTCTGTGCACTCAAGTTTTGGGATCGTCTCTCGGCTCACGCAACCAGCTACGAGCAGGAGATGCTGAGCTTTTTCCTTAATGCGGATTATTCAGGGCCCAAGCTCAGCCGAGAACAGCTGGCTAGGGATATCCCTCCAACGTCAAAGCTCAAGGATAAAAGTGAGACGTGGCTCTCGGATATGCTTGAAGATGGTGGTCGTATTATACCATGTCACGATGTCAACCTTGGAGGGGGAAGGACAGGCCAGCACCTCGCGTTGGATAAGGAGAACATCTGGCATCTCTACTCCCTGTTTACAACTACACTCCAAGCCTTACGCGTTAAGTTGATGAAGATCAAACCTCTCGCACAAGCTACCGCCAAGACAACAGACCTGGAACAAAAGGAACGCAAGGAATTCATCGACGCCCTCGACGATATCCACGGATGCAGCTCCCTTATATACGATCTAATACACAAGAGCCCCTCGTTTTGGCGCATGATTGAGCTTTTAGGATCAACTATTTCACCGCGGAACGTACGTAACTCATCCAGTCATCTAGGTCGCTCTCATCGCTTTGGCTGATTTAGCCCAACCAGCCTGCTCGAACCTCGCAGCTCCCGAGTGCATTGCGTACTCAGCCGGGATCGCAGCTGGCCTCACCTAATAAAGATGGAGAAACAGCGGAAGTAATCCAGGATGATGAGACCGAAATTGCAGAAGAAATCCAGGACGACGAGACCGAAGTTGCAGAAGACGAAATCGGCCTTATCGAGTCTTGCACATTTGCAGAACTTTGTGGACGGTGGCTGGACTCCATAACTCAATGGTTCCATGTAGTGGAAGATCTCTGTGAGAGAGCAGACATTCGGGCCATCGTGAAGCGAGGACTTGTTATCAAAGCGCGAGACGCCATGGCGCCGGAAGACAGTCACAGGCAGATGCCGCTGATGAGGACCCTGGAGAAAGTTTCCGGTCGCAAGCTCGAGGATGTTTATTTGGCTATTACGGAGCTCGCGAAGAACAAGGCCGAGTCACTACGTCTGAATAATCCTACTGCTCGACTTCCACAGGCGAGGCGCCAAGATACCTTCTTGGCGCTCGAAGTACTAGCCGGATTTTCTGAAACCTCGCCGGGGGACTGGGAAGGGGCGTTTTCGGGCGCTGTCCATTGTGAGGCTGATCTAATTTGTCAGATGGCAAGCCAGAATAAAGAAGTAAGCCTCCTGAAAAACCATTGACACGTCAGATTTGAACGATATCGTTATTTCAGGTCAAGGACCGGTTAATCGGGGTTTCCAAGCATTGCTGCTTCTGTTGCGATGTCTTGCTGAAACACCTTGGACTGGACTCCACGTCCTTGCCGACTCACGGCAAGATCTACTATTGGGCCCCGCCCCCCACCGCAACTGCAGAGGCGAAACAAGCCGTTCTCAAAGAGCTTTTGAGTCAGCTGGAAAAGGTGATCGAAGATTTCTATAGTGAAAAGGAAGACCAGCGACCGTCCACAGGCGATTCGGGCAAAGGTTCTGAGTCTGACCGGGTCTCATCTAACCGCCGCCGCGACACAGTCAAATCCCTGCTCAAGATCATGCCCTAGGTTGGCGATGAAGGTCTAGTGATGGAGGTAGACGCTGTGCTTCCACTTACGACTCCACCTTACCTTCGTCGCTTTGAAATGTTACTTGTTCTGCGGCCTCGTGACCCTCGTATGATCATACTAGTTCATCGTTTAAGTGACGACAGTGCGTTAGATTTAATTATCTTGCTCTTTCATTCCTTCCGTTGCACTCCAACGGATACTGTAATATTTCGTTGATACCGGGTGTCCCGTGTCCCATGGATCTTTTCTGAGCCCGGGTTTAAGTCTGGGCCGATTTCCTTATGGGATCTTCAGGAAGGTCCATGGAAAATTCTCAGAACACCCGTATTAATGAAATACAAATTATACAATACTGCAGTACTCCTCTCTTAGATTCTCTTGCGAGACGATGTCTAATACAGCGGAGTACTCCGGACCTGCTGTCTGGGACTGATTGTAGGTGATGAGGGTTTGCGGTAACGGATGACTTCCAGTTCCCCAAAACAGAACAGTCGCTCCATTGGAAGGTGGCCCAATACTTTTTGATACCTCGAAGGTCTGACGCTGCAACGAAGTTAGGACAGCTTGGAAGTCCAGACGCTGTCCCGGCACCAGTCTCTTTGCGCTGCCCTTTCGCTTCTTCTTTGCTTTGGTAACGTACGCGAAACCGTTATCAGGTAGCTTCACTGCAGACGATGCGAAGCTACTCATAATGTTGGTGTGGGGCTGGTAGCTCAAGAAGAAAGCCGTCTTGCGAGAGTGATCGTGAAAGGCTTAAATAGTGCACTACAGTCTAAATATAGCTGGTCAGTTAAGAACCTCCCTACGAAGATGCGGAAATGACAAATCGATTGGCGCGGTCGACTCGATTCATCAACCGTGAGAGTGCAAAAAGAACTAGGTACAGCACCCCACCAACTCTCCTCTAGTTCGGTTCACAGTACTTACTTTCCAAACAATGGAAGAAGAGACGCGTAGCTCATTTCGACAGCAATCGCAGGTCCATGGTCAGGAGGATAGGACGTCTGTCGACGACGCGGATCTTCTCATCCGGTCCACAACGACAATCCTACACTTGTTGGGGCACAGAGTTGCCGAGGCCAAGGATCGCCCAGCCAACGCATTGAAAGGTCGCTTTCTCGACCATGCAGCCCTGTGTTTCGTATCGGGGATGCGACCTGCGGGTGCCGCTGCTGTTATATACGAGGATAATGCAAACCGCCGATTTTTCGTGAACGTGGTCCACGAGTCTAATGGATGCGATGTGGTCAGAAACGGGTCAGCGAGGCAAGCTCCATACCAAACGAATTTCTCGGTGCTTTTCCAGTTAAATCATCCATAACTCAATCGTAGGACCGACCCATCATCATTCGCACTCACTCGCCCTCCCGACCCCGACGCGATGCAATTCCTGGAGGACAACACGATCAAGTTCTTCCATTCGCAGTTCGCAGTTGTCCCCACTACTCTGTGGTCCTCGTCACGCTCATGTAATATTTCTTTGTTTCCAGCGGCGTCGGTGCGATCACCATGGAGATGCACTCCCAAAAGCTTCAGTCCCTCCTAAATGCGATTCACAAGGAGGGCGGGGCCGAGACAACGGCTGCCAAGGATGGATTACATCAATATATCTACGCCTTCTGTGCACACGAGCTCTGGGATCGTCTCTCGGCTCACGCACCCGGCTATGAGCAGGAGATGCTGCGCTTTTTCCTTAATGCGGATTATTCAGGGCCCAAGCTCAGCCCAGAACAGCTGGCCAGGGATATCCCTTCAACGTCAAAACTCAAGGATAAAAGTGAGGCGTGGCTCTCGGATATATTTCAAGATAGTCATATTGGTATACCGTGTCACGAGGTCGACCTTGGGGAGGAACGGACAGTCCAGCACCTCACGTTGGATAAGAAGAACATCTGGCATCTCTACATCCTGTTTGCAAATGTACTCATATCGTTACGCGCCAATTTGATGAAGATCCAACCTCTCGCACAAGGTACCGCCGGGAAAGCAACCGAAGAGGAACGCCAGAAATTCATCAACGCCACCAGTATTATCCACGCGGCCTGTGCCTGTATACACAGACTAATGCACAATAGCCCCTCGTTTTGGCGCATGATCGAGCTTTTGACATCAATTATTCCATCGCCGAACGTACGTAACTCATCCAGTCACCTACGTCGCTCTCATCGCTTAGGCTGGTCTTAGCCCAACCATCCCGCTCGAACCTCGCAGCTCCCGAGTGCATTGGGTACTCAGCCAGGATCGCAATTGGCTTCGCATGATGAAGATGGAGAGACCGCGAAAGTAATCCGGGACGACGAGGCCAAAGTTGCAGAAGACGAAATCGGCCTTATCAGGTCTCGCACATTCGCAGAACTTTGTGGACGGTGGCTGGACTCCATAACTCAATGGTTCCATGCAGTGGAGGATCTCTGTGAGAGAGCAGACATTCGGGCCATCGTGAAGCAGGGTCTTGTTATCAGAGCGCGAGACGCCACGCCGCCCGAAGACCGTCACAGACAGATGCCGTTGATGAGGACCCTGGAGGAAGTGTCCGGTCGCACGCCCGAGGAGGTTTTCTTGGCTATCAGGGAGCTCGCGAAGAACAAGGCCAGGTCATTACGTCTGAATAATTCGACAAAACCTACTACTGGAAAAGATCCCTACTTGGCGCTCAAAATACTAGCCGGATTCTCTGAAGCCCCGCTGGAGGACTGGGAAGGGGCGTTTTCGGGCGCTGTTCATTGTGAAGCTGATCTAGCTTGTCAGATGGCAAGCCAACTTAAAAAAGTAAGCCTCCTGAAAAGCCATTGACACGTCAGATTTGAACGGTATTGTTATTCCAGGTCAAGGACGGGTTAATCGGGGTTTCCAGGCGTTGCTGCTTCTGTTGCGATGTCTTGATGGAACACCTTGGACTGGACTCCACGTCCTTGCCGACTCACGGTAAGATCTACTATTGGGCCCCGCCCCTCACCGCAACTGCAGAGGCGAAACAAGCCGTTCTCAAAGCGCTTTTGGCTCAGCTGGAAAAGGTGATCGAAGATTTCTATATTGGGAAGAAAGACGGCCGACCGCACACAGGCGATTCGGGCAAAGGTTCGGAATCTGGCCAGGTCGCACCTTCCCGATTCGCCCGACGCGGCTTCGCCTCAAAGCCCCTGTTCTAGGTTGGCGATGAAGGTCCAGTGACGGAGGTAGACGCTGTGCTTCCATTTACGGGTCTACCTTACCTTCGTCGCTTTGAAATGTTACTTGTTCTGCAGCCTCGTGACCCTCATATGATCATACTGGTTCATCCTTAAAGTGACGACGGTGCGTTAGATTTACTTAACTTGCTCTTTCATTCCTTCCGTCGCACTTCAGCAGATACTGTAATGTCTCGTTAATACCGGGTGTGCCATGTCCGATGGATCTTTTCTGAGCTCGGGTTTAAATCTGTGCCGATTTCCTTATGGAATCTTCAGGAACGACCATTGAAAATTCTCAAGAACACCCCTATTAATGAAATATACGATACTGCAGTACTCCTCTCTGAGATTCCCTTGCGAGACGATGTCTAATACCCCCGCAAAGCGGAGTACTCCGGAACTGCCATCTGGGACCCATCGTAGGCAATGCGAGTTTGCGACGGCCGATGACTTTCAGTTCCCCCAAACAGAACAGTCGCTTCATTGGAAGGTGGCCCAGTAGTTTTGTGTGATATCTCGAAGGTCTGACGCTGCAGCGAAGTTAGGACAAGTCGAACGGCCCAATGCTAATTATTAACCCGAGACTAAACGGTGCATGGTTTTTGGAGGACGGATGTGTAGTAGAGAACGCCATAGACTAGTAACGATGAATGCCATTAACTATATCCAAACTAGATGCACAATAGTAGCCAAAACACAACAGAGGGTATCCACTATCAAAGCACCCTTTCACCTTAATTAAAAATCCCCCTCCCGCATCAATATTACGCACACTCGATTGCACTAATCTCCGACACACTAAACAGCGCGGTATCACTCGCCTCTTCTTTATACTCGATAACGCTCTTCCAATCCTTCTCGTTCGCTTCCTTTTCTCCCATCCCGGCAGGAATGAACGTAGAACCGAGCTCATCATCCGATACGCCTCTCCACATGAGGAATATCCGCGTCCATGTAATGGGTACGGTGTGAGTGCACCATAGCTCGATTGCACGGTTGATGCTCTTTGGTGGCATGAATCGGAAGGCAATGTTTCGGTGGAGAGAGAACGCGGGGAAGTTGTTGCTATAAATCATAGGTAGAGGGTTTCAGTTACTGTACCTATTACGCATGGCCGAAGTGGTTTGAATATACCTGATGAAGGACGACCGAGCTGTCATCGGGATTCCGAACGAATCGAGGACCTTGGTGAGGTGAACCATGAAAGACGCCAGGGGCATAGCGTAGCTGTTGCTCCGGGTCACGAAACCCGAGAGAGACATGACACTGGTGTCGGGGCTGTCGAAATACCATATGAGTCTGAAGAGCCAAGCCAGGTAGCCTAAGGACAGAGGGTGGACTCACGTAGCCTCGTAGAACAACTCGCTCATAACCACCGACGTTCCTAAATGTTCGATTACTCCGCCAGGTTTCGTCTTCACATGCCATTTGCACTTTTGCTCTCCTTCCTTCTCAGCGGGTGGGAAGCTACTGGTCAAAGTCCACATCGGACTAAAGTAAATTCCAATCTCGATGTTGTCCTCCTTGGGAGAGAATATCCGTATACTGCTCTTCACGGTCGAAGGACGAGAGGCCACCGCTAGGCGCTCGACCGTTCGGTGATCCATGACAAGGTCGGTGGGAAGCGGTAAAGAGAGACTGGTGGATGTTGTCGATGGAGAGGGAGAGACACGCGTTCCTCGGAACTCCATTGCATGTTGTTCGTCGGTATGAGTGATCTTCAAGCATCCCCAGAATGAGCCATCGACGAGTGTACCGTCCTCATCGCGGGACATGTCCAAGTCTTCGGAGGTGCATATCGTTCCGAGAGCGACGCGGTGGCCCGGGAAGAGTTCCAAGTCGAATTCACATGGCATCTCGAACACAGGTGGGGGCGGCGGAGGCGGAGATCTGCCCAAGATAGCGAGGAGGCTTGGTCAAAGGATTCCATAACCCGGGAAGGATAGTGAATGGACGTACGGCTCTTCTTCTGGGGGAGGTGGGGCATCGCTAACAATCTCGATCCGAATGACCTGCATCCGGTCGATTGCGATCTGATAGGTCTCCTCATTGACTATCGATAGATATGGACCTATGCGGGGGTAAAAAGAAAGGAGGGTGTAAATGGGAGAGGAAGCATGGGACGCGTGGGGTCCTCGGTGCAGGATGGGCGTTGGTAGCTCACCATGGACTAATCTCGACGCAAGCAGGCTGGCATACTCTGATGGGATACGAAAATCGAATCTGGCTCCCTCTGGTGGTTGAATCCAGTTGCGAGCGATCTCTTCAACTTCCTAATGGCAGGGCGGTGGCGAAACGCGGGAAATGGAAGCAGGGCGTCAAGAAGCCGTCGCGCGATTCGTGAATAGACTGGTGATAAGCGCGACGAAAACACGCGACCGGATCAGCTGGCTCACCGCAAAGGTCTCTGGTAACGACCAGACTGCCTCTTTGTCATCGAAAGCAAGAGTGAGCAGTCGCTTTGTCTTGATGATCCCGCCTCCCATAGGGCCGTATCCGGCGGAGGCAAGGCTCCATTCGTTGGGCGCCTCTGACGGTGAACCTGAGGAACCTTTAGCGTGGTTGGTGATGGCTTTCTTCTGCGCGGTGACTGCCATGGGAGCTGCTTGATTGAATCTTGCCCAAGGATTATTTGGGGTGATTGCACCAGAAGTGCCGGTTGGTGTTGCTGAGAGTGGGGCGTAGAGGAAGGCGGGCTCGTGCGCTGGAGGACCTGCTGTACGTCCCAACTGCCGAGAGGTGTACATGTCGGCTTTTATGTCGTTTGAGAGGGACTTATAGGATGAGGATGATCTGTGAAGGCTGCGGATAAGTGTGCGTGGAATGTAGGGGGCAGAGAGGCAAACGGGATCGAGGGGATGTTGAGAAGAGAGACGCGTGCTATGAAAACAGAGTTGCTTGAAAACGTGAAATGTATAGAACGATCGAACGGACGCTTTTGCCAGACAGATGAAACAAGTCACTCCCGTTAATGTCCCTCATCCCTTGCACTCTGCAGCATGAGGCGTGCACACCCGTCCACATTGCCCAAGTCGTAAACGTTGGGCAGTCTATGTAGAAACCAGGCTTCATTGGAATTAACCTTTTCTCTTTGCCACAACAAATAACTCCATCACCCCCACGCATTAGCAATACTGGCAAACTCGTTACTCTCTTGTGAGGCTGGTATCTGACATCGTTTGTAATACGACCATTGCCGCCATCCATCCTGGCACGAGGTTTGGGAGGCGGCCGAGGGAGCCCGATGACATCGCCGGTCTCTGCCAGTCCATGAGATCTCTGATTCTCGATCAAGCTTTACGAATCATCTCTACAGAAGTGATGGCAATGATTAAGGAGATCATTCTGGCAAAATGAAACCAGACCTACTGCACTGCAATCATCGCGAGGGCGTGGTGAAGTAAATGGGCAGCTGACCCATCGCTCGAGAGCACAGTTTTCTGTTCTAGATCTTCGAGAATCTTGTCCAAAATCTCGGCCACACCGCTCTGATGCACTACCTTTGCACAAGCTGCATGCAGCGCCAAGTAGCGGGGATCTGGAACCGGAACACCGGACCTCGACACAAACGACGCGGTGTCAGGTAGGCCTGGCAATAGATTTATGCGGCCCCAGTAATGAACCGTGTAGGTGTTGGGCTTCCTTGACTTTAGTAAATGACGCAATCGACAGAGTTTTAAAAACAAAACTCACATCACCAGTGGGCTCAAACCAAATCGAGAGTTCGCCAAACCACTTGTAAAACATATGGTCGAGAGCTATGCAGTTCTCAGGTCGATCGATGTTGCCTCGGGTAAGCTCATCAAGAGGAATGCCAGAAAAGGCACTTATTTCATGCCAAATCGCACCGGTTCGATGGTGCTGTAGTATAGAAGGAGTATCGTCAGAATAATAACCCAGCAGTCCGTAGTAGGTCAACTCATTACGTTTCGTTGCTCAGACCCAGGCACCAAAGAAAATGGAAGGATATGCACATTTTCCACTGTCGTGTAGTCGTCACCTGGCTGCCACTCGGTTGTTCCGGCTTGGATCGAATTGGCATCAACCCTCCCATTCACGACGCATCTGTAATTGTCCCGACGGAGAACCTGATAAAGATAAGCGAAAGGCATAAAACGATTTCGGGGACAGCACTCACAAGCTCCCGAATAGCCGACCGGTCGCACTTGAGAGGTTCCGCAAGGTAGGAATTGACAATGGCGTCCGAATCGGGGGCGGGTCTAGAAGGATGCTCCGATAGAGGTGGGGTTCGCCCACCAGCCGCACGTACTATCAAAGTCAGGTCACTTCTGCAAACGCAGTGTATCCCCAAAGAGGAACTCACTGGGAGCTATGAGATTATACAGATATCGGTCCGCAAGCTTCTCTAAGGAGTCGTTGGTGGCACACGCTAAAATGTCGACGGCGACAGTTTGCTGTCCAGCGGCTGTTGGAGCGAAGTCGAACAGCGCCTGCAGGAAGGGTGCCGTTCTCTCCTTGATCGGATCGTTGGCCTGGTACGTAGCTAGCTTTTGAGGAACCATGGTTCGAAGCTCTTCAAGAGATATGAGCTTGAGTTGGGCACGCAGCTCCGAGTTCGGGGGTTCCATGGTTGATGGTGAATCGGTCAGAGAGAGCATTCTCACGTCGTTCAGCACACGAAACTCTGCACATATATTCGTGTTTGCCACCCAAGCAAAGGTGCGATCCTCGGCACCAAAAGCGAAGATTTATCCCCTTCCCTCGTAACGTGACACTTGAAACACAGGGGGACGCCGTCTCTGTATAACCCTATGTCTCAAGAGTGAACTATTGGGTTTACATGGTGCTCAACCTGCAAATGCTGATCATTCACGTAAGTATTGTAGGGTGTACCAGGTAGTCGCAGCTTATAGACTCCCGGTTGCACTTCTCCCGTTCCGGAAGTGGTGGGCGAGTCAACAACTTCAAATAGAAGAATTTTCCCTGTTCGTGTGAAGAATGTTCGATCGACGTCAGAGTCTCTCACAAGCCAACACCCAGGAAATATTCCATTCCATCAATCTCTCCACCATTGTCCTCTCCAGGCTAGGACGATGATCACCGCACGCCTCACAGTCCAGGCCCAAGCATCAAGGCGACTCTTGTCCAACCGTGGTCTCGCCTCCCAGCTGCTGGCAAGACCCAAGGAAGAATGGTCGTATACACAACTGAGGCGAGAGGCGAGAGAAAGAGGCATTCCTCAGTATGTCTCGGTACCCTTCCATTCTCTACCTAGAGAGTACTCTCTAACGAAGGTGTTCGTTCAGGAGTGGAAATAAAGCCTCCTTGCTCGCTCGCCTGCAGGCAGACGACTTGACCCGCGCAGGCCAGTCCCAGAAAGGCTTCAGCACCTCGACACCCGCAGAAGCTCCCGCCAAGAGCACATCATCCTCATCCTCCAAGGTCGTCGCGCCAGCTGATACTCCAGTCAACGCTACACCATCCGCCACCACGGCACGGACTGCATTTAAATCTAGCCGGACCCTCCGACCGGGTCCCTCCGAGTCGCCCGCACCGCAAGTTCCAGGCATCCCCACAAGCGATAACCCTTTCGCACCAAAACGATCGGCTCCTTTGTACGTTGCCATCCCTCGTGAAGAGGATCCTCCGGAGGAAGGGCCTGTCATCGTGAGTGTTGATTTTTGGGTTGTTGGTCGCCGTGTGGCACACACACCCGGAAGTATCCGGTTTTGTTAACTCGTCGCAACGTCACTTCCCCCCACTCTCTCCCTTTGCACAAAAACGCCTCCGTAATTAGCCCGTCGTTCCCGAAAATTATGGTTCCTCTCCGGCAGACTCTGCTTCCCCGCCTCAAGCATTTGCACCAGAAGATACGCCGAAGATCCATGCCGTTTCGGGGCTTGACGAACACCTCGCTGCTCCAGCTCACCCAACCAACACCACTGTCGTAAACCCTCCGGTGCAAGCGGCCCCTTCTTCTTCAACCAGTTCAGCTCCTACCGAATCTTGGACGGACAAGTTCCACGCGGCTCGCAAGTCACTCGGCTCGTCGCTCCAAGCCGGTCACTGGGCGGATGATCCCAAGCGCACCACGCTGGACCGAGACGAAAGAAAGGGCCTGTACGGCCTTGCCGGAATTGTCTTTGGCGGCTGGTTACTTGGTGGTCTTTTGAAACCCAGCTCCGACGCCGAACAACATTAAAAGCGGGAGACGCCCTCGGAATTTTAGGAACGAAGAGGGAAAAAAGTCCCCGAGTGATCTCGTTTTTTAGACATTTGATGGTTTTTTAATATGCCCCCGCTGTGTACCTATTTGTACAGAGAACCATCTTATACACACGCAATGCGGACATGGACTGCTTATGATCGGTTTCATGGCGTGACCAATTACGATCGAAATGTCAGTTGCCTCCCGGATTTCGCGATCTGCACGTCATAGGTCAAAGTCGTCGTCGTCGTCGTCATAAGCTTTTCGTCGTTGATACTATGTGATAGTGCGACTTTAGCAACGATCTAGGCAGGTAATATTGAGTGGTGCGGTGACTCACGCTGATCGTCGTCTTCGGGGCTGCCTTGGCTTGAGCAGCTTCAGCCTAGTCAAAAGAATGTTCCAGGTCTCGTCTTAAAGGATAACCGGATCACGTTAAGCTCCTTACCTGCTCAAGCAATCCGATCAACTGGTCCTCAGTCATTCGCGAACGCAGTTGACCTGATTGTGCCATCCGCAAAAGAATACTCTCGATTTGCTTGGAAAGCGAAGGGTTGACGAGCGAGATTCTCGATACTTTGAACACGCGACGGATTCATCAGTCGCGAGGTGTGGAGAGCAATGGGCCCCAATGTAAGATGTACGTACGTCGTTCTCGGGCACTCGAGTCCAACACGGTAGCTAACAAGTCTCGTCTCATTTGGTCTTCTTGCTTTCGCTGTTCGGCAGCATCCTGGTCAGATGGACCGCTTGCTGGGGCGCTTGTGGATGGGCCTTGTTTTTGAAGTTGAGCCAGACGGGCTGCGCGGATTGCCTGGAGTTCGGGATCTTGGTCAGCCATTGGTGAGGAGATCTGATGGTGACACAAATTCGAGAGCGTAAGTTACAGCCTTGCACAATATTATCAGCCGAAATTTAGCGTACAAGCTGGCTTTCAGTGCTAGGAGATGTCAATAGGAGCGGGATGAGTGATATCGGGTAACGCGCAGGACAACCAGTAACGGAGTTAACGATATCCCTTATCCCCGTCCAAGGCGCCTTCATCCGCAAGTCATCCCTGAGCCCTCAAGCCTTCGCTCCAACCTCCCCCTCTCCACCTTTCAAAGGTGCCGAGACCTCCAAATGACCAATACATACAGATTACACGAACCACTACTACACCCAAGACATCAACCCATCCTCTCACTCGCATTCGACCCGACTTCAGACGTTCTTTGGTCAGGCACAGCGGGCGGATCGGTTACCGCACACTACCCGACTCACGCGAGGGGTGTCACGTACCCCGCCACCACTAAAGGGCACCCTGTGACCAAGGTCGTATGCACCGATAAGGAAGTTAGAGCTGTTACGGAGAGTGGGATAGGGAGTTGGGGTAAAGGAGGTGTCAACAAGTGGTATTACACGTGAGTTGGGGGCACGGTGGAGGGCGGAAGCGACGCTTATGCGACGCATCGGAAGGCCAACGAAACCTCTAAGCACATTCTCGGATCATCCATCAACATCGAATTATATCGTCCTTGGAACAGCAACCGCAACGCAACCCGAGTTCATCGTCATTAACGCAACGAATGGCACGGAAGTGCGAACCGTGCCTAGCCCCTCGTACGTGACGCACTTGAAAACGTCGTACAACTACCTCGTATCTGGTGCGTCGGATGGAATCATACGGACGCACGACTTTCGAACGAGCTTCAAGAAGCCCTTTGACGCTAGTGGGAGTGGTGGGACGTCGGTATTAGCTCATCCCGGGGGTATCCAGGACCTTGAAGTCAGTGGGAACTACATTTATACGTGTGGATGGGGTCACGGGTGAGTACTCTCGGCGAATAATATCGGCAACGCCCCAGACAAATTGTCGAAAGTATCTCATTCACGGCGTTGTCAGACAGTTCCGACCCATGCCAGACGCCTTAGTCAAGGTCTTTGACGTTAGAGCGATGAAACCCCTGTCCCCAATTCCCTTCGTCCAACCTCCGACGTTGATCAACGTCCACCCCAAGCGGTCGACATCGATTGTCGTGACTTCTGCCCAGGGAATGGTCAGTATAGTGGACGTAACCAACCCAATGAGTGGGCAGGAGTACCATCAGGTGAGCGGGTATGGTGTCCGTGCCTGAGAGTGTATCTAACCGAAGGGTTGGGTACATGGCCACTCTAGCTCTCTGTGTCGTCATACATCAGTTCAGTCGCCTTTTCTCCGACAGGCGTGTACCTCGCATTCGGTGACGCAGACGGGTATATTCAAATGCTGTATTCGGGACCAGAAGAAGAACGCATCCCTTGGAATGGTTTTGAAGGAGACCCTCCTCCTTGGCCAGATCCACCGGAACCCTTACCTCACATCGAGTGGACTGACTCGACGTGCGTGAAACCGAGCCTTGAGCTGGAACTTTGCACTTCTCCCTACTGACCCGCTCTTTAAATCGTACAGTCCTCTAAACACGATCGGCATGCCATACTACGATGAAGCACTTCTGTCCGGCTCATCTGCAGCGCTGTTCAAACCTGGGACCTACTTCCCTCCACGCCAGAAGATTCCAGAAGCGGTACTAAAGAACGTGCGGGTCCACGATTCGATCGGGTATGCAGCTTTGCCAAGAGAATTACGAGGGAAGCGGAATTTGGCCCCTAAGGAACCAGTGACGAAGGATGAAGGAAGGTTCCGGAGTAACCAAAACAGAAGAGGGAAAGAACGCGCTGCTGAAGTTAGTAGCCCTAGGGGACGGACCCCGAAGAGGTATGCTAACGAGTCGTGATACCCCCAGGCTGGCCCGTCTGCTCAGGCTTCAAACTATCCGAAGCCGGAGATACCTGTCCATTGGCGTAAGACCGACATCAAATACTCGAAGTTCGGCATTGAGGATTTCGATTTCGGGTAGGGATGGTCCTCTTATACTCGATACTGAGCTAAGAGCACGGCCCTTAGATACTACAACAAGACCGAGTACAGTGGCCTCGAGTCGCACATCATGAACTCCTACACCAATTCTATGGTCCAATCTCTGTTCTACATATCTCCCCTCCGGGCGCATGCAAAGTCTCACATCACCACGCCCTGTGAGATCGAGTATTGCCTGCTCTGTGAGCTCGGATTCCTCTCTCGCATGCTAGAAGACGCGAAAGGAACGAATTGCCAAGCTAGCAACTTCTGCAAAGTTATCGGTAAGAAGCCACAAGGTGAGTTACGGAACTTCTTGACCCCCTTATCGGACGCTTAGAGTTGGGTTTCTAGCGATGGCACTTAGTTTGATCGACTACACCCTCGACGGTGTGAATCCGGACTATTTGACCATGATCCAGCAATTCAACCGATTCATTATGGAGGAGATGGCGAGCGAGGGCAACACCAATCCAAACCCAGTCATTGTGCCCCCTTCATTGAAGGCTTGGGATCAAGGTTCGCCAACGCCTCCACCTGTCACTCAGATATTTGGAATGTCATCAAAAACCGTCGCGACATGTGGGCAATGCCGCGCCGCAACCGAAAGAAGCTACTCATCTCACGTGGTCGACTTGAATTACCCTCGGAAGGTCTGTTTTCTGGAGCATTTACACTGTGCAAGGCGCTGATCCCTGGAGACAAATTAGCAACTACCGCACGAACCTCCAGCGCCTCTTCCTCATTCTATCTCGCAGCTCTTAACGACTTCCCTTCAGCGCGAGACGTCTTATCGATCAACTTGCCAGACTTGCCGACAGCAAGCGACCTTCATCTCCAGCAGAGCCATTCCTTCGGGGTCTTTACCGCCCGTCCTTTCCGTCAATGCTGCGGCCTTCACAGACGATGCGTTGAAAATCTGGCGCGACCGGAAGACACCGCTAGGCCCTCAGAGATTCCTCACCCCCGAAATCACTGTCAATGCTCCAGATGGACTTGAAGATGGCCAGGCTAATGAGGTCAAGTACAAGTTAAGAGTGGGTCCCGTCTTAGGCTCCTCCCACTACCACGAGCATAATGTAACAACCTGTTTTCAGGCCGTTGTTTTCCAGGTCCGGGTTACACCCAAAGAATCCCATCTTGTTGCCGCAGTTTGCAGTAAAGGAAGGCTTTTAGTGACGCGCTGAAAACGAACTGATCTGGCGCCGTTCTTAGTTCCCGACTCCGAACGAGTCAGCCCAAAATCCAGCCCTTGGTATTTGTTCAATGATTTCGTGGTTCAGAATGTTTCGGAGGACGAGGCTTTGGGGTTCCCGTCAGACTGGAAGGTCAGCAAGTTCAGCCTGCGTTGACGTTTCCGACCTAGGGACTAACCACTCCCTTGCATAGGTGCCCTGCATGCTGTTTTTAGAGCGAAAAGACACCGTCAATCAATTAGATTTCACCGGATTACCGTCAAAATTGGATCCCACCATTCTTTGCCGGCAGCATAGCATTGCACGGTCAGACAACCCTCCTCATTTCAACTTTGTACTCTGATTATAATCGGCGTATCTTCAGGAATACCGACTGGTCAGCACAGAAGCATAAGGTCCTGGAAGCGAGTGAACTCCTGACTCCAGGAACGGTCGTTGCCATCGATGCGGAGTTCGTCGCGTTGCAGCAGGTTAGTGATCGCTCATGGTGAAGGAGCTGTTTAGCCTAATGCAAGGTTTCTCCATAGGAAGAGTCCGAGTATAGATCCGATGGCACGAAGAAGATTATTCGCCCGTCACTAATGACTCTCGCCCGCGTTTCTGTTTTGAGGGGGCAAGGGACGAGCAGCGGGACTCCGTTCATGGACGACTATATCCACACAACGGACACCATTGTCAACTATCTGACGGAGTTCTCTGGGATAAGATGTAAGCTTTGCCGTTTCAAGGCACTGCGTCACGAGCTGACGTTTACCTTTAGTCGGGGATCTGGACCCGACAATGTCCAGACATACACTGCTACCTCTGAAAACCGTGTACAAGAAACTTCGTCTTCTCGTGGACCTTGGTTGCATTTTCGTGGGTCACGGATTGCCAAAGGACTTCCGCACAATCAGTGCGTTCTTGGCGTTTCGGCTTGCTGGGATGTGTACTAACTCATTTGGCCAGATTTATTCGTACCACCGGAGCAAGTACTCGATACCGTCGATTTGTATTTTATCAAGGAGCGTCAGAGAAGGCTATCCCTACGGTTCCTGTCGTGGTATGTCTTGAAGGAACCAATCCAGGGAATCACCCACGACTCCATCGAAGACGCCCGAGCGGCCTTGCTGCTGTACCAGAAATATCAGGAACACGAGGCAGAAGGCACATTTGATGAATTACTGGAGGAAATTTACCGGGAGGGCAAGAAAACAGTTAGTGGCTTCCTGCTTGTCCTCCACGTACTCATCTGAGTAAGATATATGGATCCAGAACTTCAAACCACCCGCAGATCCTAGTTCGTCACCGGAAGTCGTTCCAGCGAGCCCGCCTCCGATGTCCCCACAGATCCCCCGAGTTTCTTCAGGCTTTATGCAGCAGTTCAGTCTCAGCCCGATACCTCAAATGGGATTCATGCAACAACAATTTTCCGGACGCGGTAGTCCAATGGGTTTCGATTTCTCGATGTCCCGACAACCTCAAATGCAATTCCCAAATCAGTCCTGGACGCCACCCCCATCACAGCCACAACAGCAGCCACAACAACAACCTCAGTCGCCACAGCGCAGCAGGAACCGCCATCGACGATAGAGCTGACTTCGGGTCACCAATCGTATTCTACAAAATCTAGAAAAAAAAAGTTAGATAATTTACACAAAATCGACGACAGCTCAGTGCGATTATCGAAACGTTGCGCGACCACCAAGGACCCCTAGGATATCCTTGGAATTACTTCTTCGCTTCCTCCTCTTCAGGGTTTAGGACCGTCCAATCGATCTGATTCTCGATGCCATAATTCTTGGCAAGCCACTCGTTTGTCTTCTTGAAGTGGCCATTCCCGAAGAAACCGTTATGAGCGGAGAGGGGAGACGGATGGGCCGAACTTAGGATCAGGTGCTTTTTCTGGAGAGATGTAAAGTTTCAGAAAAGCCCCAACTTGCTGACCTTACTAGCCTACCTTATCTGGATTCACATCCTTGACAATCTTTTGCGCATGGGCACCCCAAGCGAGGAAAACAACACCCTTGGCAGTCTTTCGGGTCGCGACGGCTTTCAAAACTGCGGTGGTAAACGTTTCCCAACCTTTCTTCGAGTGCGACGCGGCCGAGCTTCGGCGGACTGTAAGGGAAGTATTGAGCCAAAGCACGCCTTGTCGAGCAATAAGTGTCAAGTCGCTGACCGAATAGGAAATATCAGTGAAGAGCCAAAGTGTGAGCAGTGACCGGGTTATCCTACCCAGATTTAGGGATCTTGAAGTTTGGAATATCAGTCGCCACTTGCTTGTAGATATTTTTAAGAGAAGGGGGCGGGGCGACGGGGTCTTTGACGGAGAACGACAACCCATGGGCTTGCCCTTGAACGAAGCGTCAGCGAACAAGTTAGAATGCGATTCAAGAGGGTTGTGCCACCTGGCTGGTGATAAGGATCCTGGCCGATAACGACAACCTTGACAGCCTCTAATTTGGTGAGGCGTGACCAGGAATACACGTCCTTGGCTGAGAAAGGGCGGAGTTTTAAAATCTACCTTTGCAGGAGCGATGCACGAAGTGAATCTTACGGATTGGATACACTGTTTGTGTTTTGTACTCGTTCTTCACGAACTCCTTCAACTAAAGCAACAGCTTCAATAGGTGCCGAGAACTTGGCAACAATGGAGGGCGTACCTTAATGAAATAGTCCTTGGTGAATTCCGCTTGCAATGCATCACGCCAGTCCTTTGCCAGAGTGCGACGTTCCAAGTCCTCAATGGCGTCCTTGCTCTTGCCAGTTTCTGTGGCAGGAGGGAGGTCGAGGTCGCTGTTGGGAGCGGAGGAGGCTTCTGCCGGGGCGTTTGCTTTGGGCTTTGGCTTGAAGTAGCCAAGAAGAGAGCCAGACCTAGAACAAAGATTCGATACTCGTTACGCGAGCAAAAGGTAGCGCAGATACATACGCAGCCATGGCAGATACTTTGCGTTTCTTGGGTTCTTGAGACGGGGTCGGTTCTGCATCATCTTCTTCGTGGGCGCGTTTTGTCAAAACAGTCGTGGATTCCTCGACTTCGGCCGTCTCAACCTTGGCTCCGTCTTGAGATGTGCCTTCAGTCACTGTGACAGTCGTGCTGACAGTGGTAGTAGCTTTTTCCTCAGTATCGGACATGATGTAAAAAATCGGGGTGGTTGGGTGGTTGCAATGCAGACTGCAAAAGAGTCAGGCACGCCCAGATATAGCAACCTCCGTGAAATCCCACAGTGCGCTTTCTACATTAATCTCCAGAATTATGTACGGGAAAAAACGAGCGACTAAGAAGCAGCAAGTACATTAAGCTTCATCACCTCCTTCAGTTGCATTTCTACCTCAGATTCTTGCATCCTCGCCTCCTTCAATGCCTCAGCTAACTCGGCGAGCGTCATGCCTCGCGGGGCCCCTCCCTCAACCTGGACTGTCCCTAACTCCTCAAATCGCTCCAGGGTCCCTGTGCTCTTGTTTAAGATCGTTCTGGCATCCCATCCACGGTCATTGAGCGACAACACAGCCCTAACGGCAGCTGAGTTGATATCCCTGTGCAGCTCCTCCAACTTGGTCAATTGGGTCTTCATCCACTTTGCTCGCTTCTCCAGGGCAAGAGTCAAAGTCTCCACGTCACTATCCTGATCCAGTGATACGTGCGTTCCATCCGCCATAAAGTCTTCGGCTTTCAGGATATCCAGGATCGCGCTATCAAACGACGAGTTGTCGGCCCAAGTAATGCCAGGCAACAACCGGAGCAGCTCGGAGATTGCTTGCGTGAGAGTTTCCAGCAGTTGCTGGAAGGAAGAGATGGCAGAACTGCTATTTGGCATTCCGTCCGTGTATGCAGTGTTGCCGACGGGGGGCACTGTCAGGGCATCGACGAGGGGAGCGTAGGGGGCGGATAATTTGCTTTCGAGGGACCGTGGATTGAAGAAAGACGGGTACTCCTCGTGAAGTATGCCTTTCCACTGGTGGAGGAGCTCCTCGACAGAGACCAGGTTGTCGAGAGGTGCCTCTGGGGCGGCCTTGGTATTCACCACCTGCGCCTTCGCCGCTTCAAGGGCCCTTGCCTCTGCAGCTTCTCTAGCAGCCTTCGCCGCAAGGATCTTCCTCTGTTTCTTCGATAGCCCTGTGGTCGCCGATTCGGGGGCGGTTTCTGTAACTGCTGAAGCAGGGACGTCTGGTTCGGATGGCGCGGGCGATGAGCTCGAGAGCTGAGATGCAGAGAGCGACGGGCCGATGGCAACCTTAAGAGACGGAGGTTGCGAGTTCGGGAGAGCCTTGCTGGAAGCTGGTCCGGGCCCCTGCGGTTCAACTACTGGAGGTGTGACGGGCGCGGGAACCGTTGATGAGGTTAATGGCAACGTCGACTTATCGCTCGGAGCTGCCGCGTAGTTTGGTGTCGCTGAATGGTCCGCAAGGGCCTCCGGCTCTTGAGATACCTGGGGGGTAACCGGGGGAGATGCAGGTGGTGGCGAAGGCACGCGGGAAG
Organism: Tulasnella sp. 424; assembly: GCA_019633425.1. NCBI lineage: Eukaryota > Fungi > Basidiomycota > Agaricomycetes > Cantharellales > Tulasnellaceae > Tulasnella > Tulasnella sp. 424. The sequence goes on along the minus strand of WSUB01000011.1, from coordinate 71,489 downwards.
CGGGAGTTGACATGCTGTGAGTGGAGGAGGGAGGAGCTACTTTCTCCTTGGCTTGCATCTTCGCCTGCATACGCTTTTGCTTCCGCGATAGCGGCGGCACAGTGGCAGGGAGATCTAACGGTACGATAGCTCGGCCGAGGCTTGGCGTGGTCAAGGTAGGCGAAAATTTGGAATCTGTTCCTGCATCCTCCTTAACATCGGCGGCTGTCGTCGATGAAGTAGACAGAATATCAGAAGGTTGTTCCGGTTTGGGGGGAGAGGTAAACTCGGTATCTTGTTTAGCCACCGGTGTAGTGACGACTGGGGCGAGGCTAGAAAGAGCAGGTGTCTGCGAAACTGAGGTCTTGCGGTTGGCCTTGGTCTCGGCTTTCTTTGAGTGGGCCGCGGAGTTCTCCCTCCGGGTCCGCTCGCGTTCAGCGGGGGCTGAGGACAACTCCGGAAAGTCGGAAGGAGAGAATGCGGGGGTGTGCGGTGCGGCGACAGTAGAAGATGCGACAACAGGGGAAGAAGCAGGAAGAGAAGAAGAAACGAGTGGCGAAATGGCAGCAAGAGCGGGAGAAACGAGTGCAGCAGACGTTGAAGGTGAAAATTGGGGGAAAGGAGGGTACTCCGACACTATCGATTACGACGCAAAAAACCGGGAGGATGCTGTCAGCGAAACAGTCAGATTGGTTTTGACCAATAAATCCCGAATCCGATGTATAGATGATATGGAGGGGTATCATCGTTACTAGCGATGGCTGACCACATCCGTAGATACGAGCATCGCGTGGAGTGCATCACGCATATCGACGGACCCCTCCGAGCGCACCCCGCTTTGCCCTCGCCATCACACCACCGTTTCTGGTAGACAGAATATACTCACCCTGCTGCGCGTTCAACGACTGCATGGAGGGGTGCACATGTCCGTTGGCCATCCTGTTGTTCATGTGGGACCGCGCCAAGCCGGGAGGAGGGATATTGACCAAACCGGGAGGTGGGGCACCGAAAGGCGCCTGTGTTGGACCGTCCATCATGGGGGTTTGGCGGAGGCCTTGCTGGAACATCATCTCCCCATTTGCAACATTGCTCATTCTCATGGACATGATCGCCGGATCATTAAAGCCTTGTTGACTGTAGCCCTGGATTGGTTCTAGAGGTTGCTGATATTAGGAACCATACGCTCGTGTCCATAGTCATCAAACTCACCACGACGAGGGACTTGTTGATTTCGTCCAATGTTGAGCATCTCCTTGAGAGCTGCTTCTGTGCTGCTGCTGCTTCCAAATGGCGAGAAGCTAGATAATCCGCCGAAGCCAGGGGGAGCTTGCTGTGCAGCCCTTAGGGCGGTTGCTTGCAGCTGAAGTTGAGACATCCCTTGAGCCAAGCTGAACTCCTGTTGCTGGGTTGGGTATGTCCATTGAGGGAGCTGTTGTGAGGATGAAGGAGCTGGAGAAACGAGATCCGAGGAGGCGTATAACGGCGCCTGAGGGAGATTGTCCGGCATCACCAAAGGCGAAGCAGCAGCCGAGCTGAATCGTGAGTCCGACGCCTTCTTTTGTGCGAAGCCAAATCTCGATCCTCGGCGAGCAGTTTCATCTTCCAATAGAAGAGCATGAGTCGACGGAGGGGTTTCGCGAGCGGGAGCCCCCTCTGCGAATGGATCGAAGCTACCTGTGTAGCTGTTGCGGGGTGGGTCCGGCGAGGCGAACGAGCTCCCAATCACGGAAGAGACGGGTTGCGGACGAACGTTCAGTCCAGGGGGTGGGGGCAAAGCGGGTGACTGAGAGGGAAGAGATAAGGATGGGGATGCCGCGGAGGTCAGCCCGAACGGATCGAAACCGCCGTAGACGGTCGGCGACTCTCGGCCTGGCCCAGACCGAATGGTGGAACCAGATCCTTTCGGAGGAATGAGCTTGGGGTCCAAGTTAAAGCTGAAGCTATAGTCATCATTTCCGAGAGCTGCGAGGGTACGATCGAGGTCTGGGAACGGGCTCTGGAATGTCTGCGGCCTGGTTTCGCGTCGTGTGACAACATCATCCAACAGTGCTTGTACATTGCCCGACAACTGATAAGGATGGTCGATAGACGATTCTGAGGGCGGCGCGGGAGTGGAAATGGTGGGAGGCGGAGTGGATGACGTCTCGGCGTCCATGAGACGCTGTGGAATACTCGTAGTTGATGTCTCCTGCGGAAGAGTGGGACGAGAACTCGCTGGCGATGAAGCAGATGAAGGCGAAGACGCAGCATCCGTGGCAGTTGGAGGACGGAACGGTAAGGATGAAGCGGGCGTTGCCGGCCTGGACAATCTGAGGGGAGATTTTGCGCGGACTGGTACAGTGGAAGGGCCTGCACCAGCAGAACCTGATGAGGATGTGTGAGCATGGCCCTTCTTGTCTCGTTCTTTCTCGCGCTCGCGTTCCCTATCACTGCGATCACGGTCTGCGTTCCTTGGGACCCGTGCAGTATCCGTTGGCAGGCTCGTTCGAGTCGACTGAGAGGCTCCAGGCCGTCCGCCCGTTCTAACACTTCGACCGGCACGGGAGTCTCTGGTCGATATTGGGATGGCAGCCATAGTTGATGGCTTCGGACTAGCTCCTTTTGTCGCCCATGACGCTCCACGAGGTAGTGCTGCAAACCATTTCCCATTGGTTATTCACCATACAGTAAAGTTTGCCAAGATACTCACAATCAGCTTCTCTTGCTACTGTGTACTTCTGCCGTGTCTCGGTGTCCTTTAACGCGTGTTTCCTATTCGTCGGGTTGATGAGCTATCATGAGGGGTCACATCAGGGATACCGCGGACTTACAGAGTGGCTAGATCCTCCTTCGTAAAGCTATCTTTCTCATCTCCCCACTCGTGTAGCTCCATGCAACCCGGGTTTGTGCAGGTGATATTCCGCAGGAAGTTCATGCAATACTTCGTTGTACCGTAACTCGCCCGCATGACTTCGCCGCCGCCTCCGGGTGAAGGACTCCCATCGACACCAGCAATAGCCCTGGCCGCATCTTCTCTCCGATAGTATGTGATATAAATGCCGGTGGTGGGTTCTCGTGTGGCTGTGCCGCTCCGTTTGACCAGAACGATCTTGCTGATCTTGCCGTACTGGCCGAAGTATTCGTGAGATCGTAAAGAGGGAATAAGCTATTGAATAGAATCGTCAGATGTTGCAGCATTCCTGGAAGAATGGACTGTACAGACCTCTTCTTTAGCAAAGCGAGGTCCCAGACCGGTGACATACACCACGTTACGCTGAACCACCCGCATGTTTGGAAGATGGACCCGTTTCAAAGCTTCCAGTTCCTTCTTCTCTTTCTCCTTCTGCTTCTTTTGGTTACTCAGACGCTTTTGACTGTGTAAAAGAAGGAGGGAGGATTCCCAAATGCGGATCAGAGTCTTGATTAGGCAATTGTGGCACCATGAAACCTACTCTTCAGGACTCATTGCAGTCCATTCAACCGCATCATCTGAGTATTCCCTTCGGCATGCAGGACATCGCCCATTAAGGTTTTCCTTGATGTGATGATAACAAAAGCGACAGATCTATGATGTGAATGAGATTGCAGAAGGTTCCCGAATAAGGCGTGCACGGCATGAGGTAAGCTTCGACGAAGACCTGTGGTATCGAAAACGTCAAGCAGCAACACTTGCCTGATAGCCACATGGACAGGGCTTGAAGTTGAGATCGTCCATGTCCATTTCACCTACACAGAGAGGGCATTCAGGTTCCTCCTGGTAGTAGTCAGCATTCGAATATCAAGGACCGGCGACCATAACAGGGTCAGACAAGGAGGACCAGTGCCCAGTCAGCGATCAAATAAGACATCATTGAGGCTAACCCCACAGAGAGCGCGTACCTCTTCATCATCGCTCCAGTACGCGTCTCGTACGCCCGCAACGACATGAGACTTCTGGAAGAGTAAGGTTCCCGCTGGTTGGCCGGAAGTTGCTGGTGGTGGGCCATGAGAATGATGGCTATGATGGGCTAGTCGTGCAGAGGCCATTTGCGATGATTATCGTCAGTGTACGGACGAAGAATAAGTGGTGAGAGGGATGTGGATATAACGGAGAAAAGGGAAAGGAGCGCAAAGCCTTTCAAAGGCGTCAAGGCGAACATTTCTTATGTAAGCGATGTTCGATTTCGGCCTCATCCGTCCCGTCCCCAAGCACGAACCCCCCAAAGGACTTAGATACCATGCTCGTTTATAAACCGCTATGTACCCAAGTTATGCTGAATTTATTACATGCGTAGTCCCCTGGCAATATATTTCAATGCTGTCCTGACCACATCCTCCGATAATATATCCCTTTCACGACAATAACGCGTTGAGAAGGTTTTGACCGGGAATGGAGATTCGTTTGGGTCTTAGGCTGTTGTAATGCTATACCATGTCCCAGTGTTAGAGCGACAGTAATGACCTGATAAACGTGGTGACTCACCTCGCCAAGCCCATACATCCGTCGATGATAACTTACCTTCACTGACGGGAGTGAAGGATTGACCTCAGTTCCAGTTGGGGAATGGCAGACGATGGGAGGGGCTCCCCATTGCACAACATGTATCGGAACCTGGTAAGCTCGAGATAGAGCCATAATTTCCGGCTCGCCACCCCAAGCACCGGTATCCCGGACTGTTGCGCAATACTTAGAGAACTGAGCAGGAGTCAGCAAACCCGTTTCGTCGGTTGCTCCTACTCCATCTTCTCCGCCCAGTGATGGGATGAAGGGAAGAAAGTCGTTCGGGTGGGCAAGCATGTAATCGGATGCCACGGCCCTGGTTAATTTGTAATTTGCTTGCTGAGCAGTGATCATTCCTAGCTGACAGAGTTGATCCGCTATTGCAGAGAACATGCAATGGCCGTCGGGATTGATCTGAAACCAACGGAGGGTTGAGGGGTGTTGCACGACGGGAGGGGCCGCCAAGTGAATGACGTACCTCATAGATTTCCAGTCCCAATGAGTCGCAAACGCTCCGTATTGCACGCTCTTCTTCAGCTTTCTCCTTTTCAAGTCTTGCCTGGGCTTCCTTATCATCGGCTGGCTGTGCTGCAGCAAGCGCTGCTGCTTTCTTAGCCTGAAATTGATCTTGAAGGTGAGATGACGCTTTCAAAGCATGCTGCCCGAACTTCGCACCTGCCTCTCCTGGAACTTCGCTTTGGGATCTTTCTTCTTGCCAGGCATCCCAAACAGCGGAGGTGATGTACTTTTTGATTGGTTGGCATCCACTTCCTTCAGCACCTTGATAGCTTCCGGGCTTGAGCCGGGGTTGTTGTCGATCTGTGCAAGGAGGTCGTCCAATAGTTCGTCATCCTCCACTGTTGGTGGTGACTGTGAAGGGGACAAGGAATCGATGATTTCAGCGGCTTTCGCCTTAACTCTACTTCGTTTGCTGCCTGCCATTGCTTTATGAATGAGTGGTGGTGCGGAGTGGAGGCAGTGTGGCGCACGGCAAGGTTCCGGCGGCTCAGTTTCGCACGACCAGGGTGGGATATGATACGCTTTGACATTGATGTGTTGAGCTTTTTACACGACCTCGGTCACATCACATCTCGTTACTCTTTGCCATAACCCTCCTAATCGCCTCTGAACTAAGCTATCTCCTCCTCGTCCCTTTCGGCTCATCCATAAAATCGCCATTTTTCGCCTCTATTTCCCCCCATCCTTTTCGCTCCTCACTCACAGTCCTCATCATGGCTACCACTCGAGTTCCTCTGATTTTCGTAAGTCTTCAATCATCTATGTATTAGTATACACGCTGAGCGTATGCCTCCTAGGGCACTATGACCTTTGGGACCAAGGGAATGAGTGGTGTCCGAACGAGCGATCCACGCGAATGTCAAGAGCTTCTCAACCTCTTCTTCACTCACGGACACAAAGAAGTCGACACGGCGAGGTGAGCTTCGACTTCTAAATCATTTCTATCTCGTTTTACGCTCGACTCTGACGTCTGTTGGGCCCGTCAGAGTGTACGGAGACGGGACGACAGAGGTGGTAAGCTCCTTGCCTCCCAATCCTTTCACCAACAGCAGACAGCTCAGCACCGACGATGAATACGTGGCATAGCTTCTGTCTAAGATGATTCTTCCTCAAGAAGCTACTATCGACACCAAAGTTCTACCGTCAAAACCGGGGGACCACGCCCCTCACAACCTCAGACGCGTCTTCGAAGGGTCCCTGACGATCTTGTCGCCACACAAAATTCGTGTCTTGTACCTGCACCGTCCCGATAGGTCCGTCTGTGTTTCGCCTTATCTTTTCCAATGGGTCAGCTGAACACATGGGTCCTGTCTTGGTAGGACCGTCCCATTTGCTGATACCTGCGCGGAAGTGGATAGGATGCATAGAGAGGGCTTGTTGTGCGTCGCACAGAGTCCCTGACCTGGCTCATGATACCATCATCGCTCACTGAATTGTTTTTTCCCCAGCGAAATTTTTGGGTTGAGCAATTACTCCGCTTGGGAGGTATGTGTGCAAAGCCATTTCGGGCTTTGGGCGGTGCGGTAATCTCAGTTTGCGCCTTCAATTTAGGTCGCCGAGATTGTCGGCATTTGCGATAAGTACGGCTACGTCCGCCCTAGGATTTACCAGGGTACGTCACCGAAATCTCCTGAATAATTTTATGTCAATCATACGTACTCTACATCTTCTCCCTTAGCGATGTATAATCCCATCACCCGGGCCATCGAATCCGAGTTGGTCCCTTGTCTCAGGAAGTTTGGCATAAGACTAGTGATTTACAATCCCCTGGCTGGTGAGTCTATTCACTGGCTTGTGAGGTCGTGGTACTCAACTGCTTTGAAAGGTGGCCTTTTCGCTGGGAAATTGACAAGCCCCGATGACGTAGTCGAAAAGGGTGCGAGATTTGACGGAACGACTCGTCTCGGAAAGATGTATCAAGAAAGATACTTCCGGCCCACCTACTTTGAGGCTCTGGAGAAGATCAAAGCTGTCGCGGTACGTGTGGCACAGTGCCATCCTTTAGTGTCACCGTTGTGTGAAATGCTTATGCCACGCCGATCAGGACAAACACAAACTCAGGCTGACAGAAATCGCGTTAAGGTTTGCTCGCCGAAATTACCACCGGCTAATTCAAGCTAATGCAGTCCCAACGTAGGTGGTGCCAACATCACAGTGTGCTGACCGCCAAGGATGGGGTCATCATCGGGGCCACCAGCGCGAAACAGTTGGAAGAGAACTGCTCTGATAGGCGAGTCATCTTCTCCTGCAGTTGCTCCCTTTCATCTGACAACATAATTCTTCTTTAATTGCAGTGAAAAGGGTCCACTTCCCAATGAGGTGCTCGATGCGCTCGACGCAGCTTGGGAGGCGATCGGCGGTACTTGCCCGCCGTATTGGAGATAATTCGAGAATCTCTTAACGATCTACTTTATTATAATATGCTAGACAATCTGTAAACTTACGCGCCGCCAAACAGATAACACATTACCGCGGTTTCGCCCCCGTAAAACGGTCTTGAGGGTGTTGGTTGAGAAAGTGGCCGTGTCGGCGAACTTCGGCTTCCCAGCCACCTGTCAACGGCTTTCTCTTCAACCTCTTCCTCGCTGAGGATGCCAGAATCCGAAACCCTCGATGGCGAAACTATGATAAAAAGGGGCTACGCCATAGTCGTCTTCAGCGCAACTGTTGCCATCATCGGAGTGTACGCGCTGGGGCTTGGGGAGTTTCTTCCTTCCACCCGGATTTCTGTGAGTGAAAACTGAGCACATCGCACGTTCCCAGAACCCCCGACGCTTACTCTTGACTCTCCTAGTTTTTAGATGCTCTTGTGGAAGACAAGCACTACAAATACTTGATTCCTTTGTGGATTCCTACCACCACGGCGTTCGTGATCGCAAACTGGGTAGGCTGGCAATATTATCAAAATTCGTAGAGGTGCGGATCATAAAACCGGAACTATAACTTGCTGAAACCTATAGCTTTGACTCTCGCTCCACCCTAGGTACCATTTCCCCGGTACTCCAAGCCAGCTTGATGCTCGTCAACCACCGGGCAGTGCAGCATTCCGGGTGAACTCCACCCCAGGACACCCAGGGACACGCAAACGTAGTGATACCTTAATCCCCATGTGCATTGGCTGTGGTCCTGTTACCTCTTATGTGGCCATACGGGTATAGCAATGCCTTTTGCTGTCCTAGTTTTCGGGCCCGTCAGGTGGTTGGCACTCAATAGGATTACGTTTGGCCAGAGGCTTTCCTTTTCTGGCTATGAGGTGAACCTCCCGAAGAAAGAGATAAACCAAAGAGTCTCATTTTGTGTGTGTTTGAGCTTGGGTCGCTTGTCGATCGTCCCGAACAGGAGCAAAACGTTCGGGGCAAGTTTTGGCACGACAAAAGGTTCTGCTCAAGAGGAGAATCGAACTCCTGGCGGATCGAATGTTGCTGAATGGCAACGATCCAGGTTACCACTACCCCACTTGAGCTTCTGATACTTCCAAAACAAGTTTTTCACCCACAGCCTATAGTTTCGGGATCCGATTTGTTGACTGTGGCGTGGGTTATTTAACTTTTTCATTCATTTCGTCGACCGCGAAAATCTCCGTCGTTCGTATACGAGTACCTTTGGATGCCTAGGCCAGTCGACGTAAATGGGGCTCAAACCCAATTCAACGAATGGCAAGTAGGACAAGTAGTGGGTCTGAATTCTTGAAGCTGGCTTGTAATGCTGGCAGTTCACAACGACCGTCAGCGGCTTAGAGATACCGAATTGCTTGGGCGTTAGAAGACCTGGGTTAAGACGCGCATAGCTGAAGAAGAAGATGGAATTTGGTGGGGATTTCCAAAACGGGGTATCCTGGCGCTTGGCTCGATGGCTCGGGATGAAAAGACCTCGGGATTCACTGCGGCATCAGATTCTATTCGCTTATCAGAGAACCCTCGTCCCAATCTAAGTCCCATAGCGAGATAATCTACTCACATTTTACCGAGGGCAAGTTAACGGGAATCTCGAATTGTCCCGTTAACCGAGATGCAAGCACAGAATTGGACTTTGGACAGACTGCGGTCAGAGATTCTCCCCTTTTCCGTCTATCAATGTTTCATTTATTATTGGTTATTACCGAACTACGCTTTAATATTATCTTCTCAAGGTCTGCGGCCAGCAAGAGGATAACGCCTGCGGAAGGTGCTGGTCTTCGGCATTTATCACCGAGCGACTCCCCCACTGACTCACATATTGAAAAACGACATAGGGTCTTAAATTTCGAAGCAAATACTGCGATACTTATCTTCCTTTGCTGCGACGCGCGTCTCTTGCTAGCTGCGTACCCCAACGCGCTTCCGACGGGCTCTTCACGACTCTCTTTCCCGCAGTCCCACTGGCAAGGCACTATGCAACTCGTCATCAAATATCTGGGAATACTTATACTTTGCGAAAATAGCTCATTGTCTTCATAATCCAGCACTGCTTCCAGGGACACCCATCACTCAAATCTACTATTCGAGCTTCACGTATCCCATTATGACAACCGACACTTCTTCTTCCTTTGACACCTCCTCAATAGCACTTTCCTCCTTTTCAGATTATCAGCTGTACACATTTACTGAAGGCTACCTGTCGGGACCCGTCGTCGACCTACTCGGAAAGCCAGTCTACTTCCTCTCGACTGTTCACAACGAGCGAGGCATTCTAGAGTCCACATCCATCACTCGTTACTCCGCTAGCGGCTCATTGGTAGCACAGATCTACTGGGCTAAGGAGAAAATCGATATTAGTGCCTCCAAAAGCACTTCTCCGTTGAAGAGCTTCTTGCAAAGGAAAATCGGTATTCCCACCAGCAAGTATTATTTCCAAGACGAAAGCAAATCTTTATTCTACTGGAAGGAAGAAAGCGTGAGTTACTATTGTTTCGGTTTATCTCGCAGATGCCTACCCATCCTCTTCCCCTCAACCAGTGCATGACGTCCGAGAAACGGCTAGTCGCCCGGTACACGCGCCAGAAAAAAGGCCCATTTTCGGCTATACCTGAGCAGTAAGCTTAACTTTTGGTAGTTTGTGATCGTGCCTGACTTCAGCTTTTGCAGACCCGCGACTCTCCTTGTCGCCGAGCCGTATGCCACTGTGCCAACTTCCGTAGACCACATTCTTGTCACTGCGGTGATCATGGAAATGAGGAGGAAAAAGGATGAAAGAGTATGTACTGCAAATTCAGATTCAATGAGATTTTCTCATCAACTTTTTGCAGTCATCCGGGCAATCGAACGGTCTTGCAGGCGGTATTATGTCCCAATCCTGAAGCTGAGAGAGACGCCCGCCGGGATAGGAAGTGGGGATTGGAGGAACCAGAGATTTTTTGTTCTGTATTCCGTACGCTTGTATGTTACTGCAAGATAATTACTCGAGGGTTTGCGTCACCTCTTGACTGCGACAAAAGGCAAACTATTCCCATCACGTGATGCCGAGCTCAACCGGCATGGGACTTCAACCGGACCGCTGGACTGACACTCGATGGCTCCTTCCAACTCCACTCACAGCTCGAAGATGCAATTATCTACTGCCTTTATTACATACACCTTCACCAAGGACGATATTAGCGGCCCGGTGAAGGACTCATCCGGCAGGACCATCTACACCCTCTTCACCGACAAAGGCATGCTCTCACCCAAGGCTACCATGATTTCCCGAGCTGGCGAAGAAGAGGAGAGCAACAGGGTGGCCGAGATACACTGGGGAGGCCTAACAAAGAGTAAGAGGATCATAATCAACGGCAACGAAATCGAGAAGTTCTTGAAGGAGAAGAGGACGGGCCTCTTTACGCCAAGCGAGTGGTGGTTCTCGGACGAAGACGGGAACGAGTACTACTGGAAAGATCTGGAAGTTAGTCACTGTGTTGAGAAAACCCTATTTTGCAACGGTCGGAATTATTGACGCCCTCTCCCGTATACAGTGCTTCACTGCCTCCCACCGACGTGTCGCAACGTACACTCGACAGAAGAGACGATTTCTATCTAGCAACAAGACGTGAGACTTTCCCAGATAGTTCTCGTGTCTTATAGTTCATGAATTGGCATTACCCGGCACCTCAGGCTCGCAACTCTCTCTGTCGACCCAAACTACAGCACCCCGGCTGGATTAGATTTCATTCTGGTTGCGGCCTTGATGACGGAGATGAGACGGAAAAATGCGGAAAAGGCATGACTCCCACCCATTGATCACTAATCAAAGGACTAATCGTTTGCTTTATGTGACTTAGGCTGGTTCGGCAGCTGGGTCAGGGGCACCGGGACATAGCTGAGGCTCGGAAATGAACCATGGACGCACTCGCTAGACCGAAGAGATAACAAGTGTATTCTCCCGGAGAAACTCAGACATTATAATTTACCTCCACTTCCTTCTATCTGCTCCTTCGTCCCAGCCTCTATTTGTAGGGGTGACCCCAAACTAGAGGTGGGAATTTCTGGGCCGACAGCTCCTTTGCCCAGCGGCGTTCTTTGTTTGTTCGCCTGGACACAGCCCTGAACGGCATTGTCAGACTCTGTACGCCGCGTTACAGTCAGGTCGACTTCGTGGATATCGGGCACCTCCCTACTTTAGGCTGGAGAACGGCCCTTCGTGAGCATTATGTCAGCATCGTGCGGCCGGGAATAAATACCCCGTCCCTTTCCCAAGGGCCTACACGAGGTCTCCCGCAGTAGGAAGTCCACGGATGTCCTATCAACGAGTCTAGTGGTCGCTAAAGTTGAAGTTGAAGTATAAATATACAGTCATCAAGACTAAGACTGCGTTGCAGGCCCCGGGTCGTCCCACAGAGGTGAGTAGCCATTTGCTTTTCCGCCATTTGCAGTGCTGCCGACCTGACAAACCCCCAGTCATTGGCAATTTAGCTCGTATCTTGATACAGTATTTTCAATGTCAGCTGCTTCGTCGAGCTTGGGGGCGGTCTCAACACCCGAGACAACGCTCTATTCCAATGGCGTGCCGGTCTTATGGCCACAAAGCAACGGTTCAGTGAGTTCGACTCGTTCGGTGGATCCATTTTACTAGTAGCTGATTTGGGAAAAAAAGACTATTTATATTTGGTCGACTATTCTGGTCGTCACCATTGCTGCCGTCGGCTTCTACATCTGGCGTTTATTTCGGACCCGAGCTCTGCAACGCGCTGCTATTCAAGAACACGCGGCCAGGACGCGGGCACCAAAATCGACTCCTAGAGAAGCAGAAAAGCCTCATCTATATGATGTTTATTTGCTGTCTAGTCTAGAAGACGATCAGCCCCCTTCGAAATGTGGGTGGAGTGGGATGATGGTGAGTCCGTTCGCTCGCTACGCTACCGAGTCCCGGTCTGACTCACGCCTACACGTTTCATACAGCCACTATCCGCCATGATTCGAGATAACACTGGCAAGAACGTAGATTTCGAGTCCTCGTACACTTTGCTCGGCAATAGTTCGCCGCCTCCACACCCGGCCTCCTTGATCCGAATGTCCACAAGCTCGACTTTATCCACCTTAATAGACCTCAAGGAGGGGAGGCATAACCCAGTGGATGTCGCATTTTTAGTTGCGATGCCATCACCACCGGGAAGTCCAAGATCGGAGATCGGGCATGAATTTTCTGCGGGCCCCGAGCTGACGCTAGGATCCCTGGAAGCAAGACGGAGTGAGATTTGACGCCGGGGTTCAGCACTTATCACAAACCACATAATGAGCACATGAGACTCCAACACGTAACAGCCATGATTGGTAATAGACTACTTAATAGATATGTACATATTCCTTGCTAATACTATGATATCGATCGAGGGCGGTCGAGGGAGACGTTCCAATCAGCCGAGACTGCGGTCGTCTCCGCCCCACGGCCTTTGGTACTTCTCTGCTAGATGGTACGAAGGAGGTCACACCAGCAACCTTAATAGCATCCGTGATAATACTGACGAAGGTCTGTTTGGGATGCGATAGCGGACATGTCCGAGGACATATCCCTGGAGTCCAAGCTTACGCGATTGGCTCGTGTTAAAGCGGTGACAAAGGTCCGGCTGGCTTCGTCATCTAGCCTGAGTAGCAGGACTGACGATAAACATCCTCCGACATCAGAAGAGGTTCTAGTAGGTCTTCCAGCGAAGATGGAACCAGCCACCAGTTTCTACACCCCAGAAATTAAAGAGCATACTGAGCAGTCTGCCTCCCTCCGGATGAAGTTCACTAGGTAGATTGTGAGGGCGCGCCCCAAGGAAACGGAAATGCTTGAACTTTCGGGACGTCTTTGGGCCTCTCAAAGTCTGAGTGCATTTTTGCATCGGTTTGTAAACCTGGTATGTATTCTTAAGGCACATCAGAAATAACCTAGAGAACCGCCGCATCTCTCTAAGGGATGAACCGAGCCCAGGTTGATGACGCTATCAGCCTTCATCGAGTTCTTGCCAATTTAATAGTTCCTGCCTTAGCTTTACAGTATTTGAATATGCGATGCTGGACCGAACGGCTTACTTCTTGTGAGGGAAAGTGGACAGACGGCAGCCAAGCAGATGGGCGCAGCTGGGGACGAACGGCTTTACGGGTAAAGCCGACATGCTGACTCAGCATGCCGCTTGGACAATGCTCTGCCACACCGCGGGCATCCTCTAAGAAAATCGCCTCAACAATGTGCCGTGATCAAATTAATGGCGGCATCATATCCCGCGCGTAACGTCCTCATGTCCCTCCCCGGTCTGCATTTCTGTGCAAGGCAACCCTGCCACAGGCCGCAAGTGGTTCGTGCAACATTCTTAATGCAGCTCTTCACCACATGAATAGTGTTTAATACAACCTCTGCACCTATGACAGGTCTTCATGCAAGCTCCAGCCCTATTGTCCTCACATTTGGGGACGAAGGATCTAATGGTCCCATTCTCGACGCAAGAGGCACAATTGTCTACACCCTTCGAAGCAAGCGTCGGGCGTTTAGATCTGATATCACCAGTATTTCTACCGCAGAAAGGGTCGTTGCAACTATCAAGTGGGACGGTGGAATATTCAGTTCGGAACCGACGATCAAAATTCCCTCTGCTAAGACCAGAAGATCAGCTCACAGGCTAACGACCCGTCAACATCGCGAGTCGAATGGGTCGACCATAGCGGAATTCAGGGACGAGACCGGAAACGCTCTCTATTGGCGCAATCAAGCGGTGGGTTTTCAATGTTCGAAGAGCGTCGCTCCAAACTAACCGATGGAAGCGCCTTGCAGTGTTTTGATGCCTCGGATAACGTCCTCATTGCCACACAGAGGCGGCGAAGAGAATTTAACCTCGATATCAACAGGTGAGCTCTGGTCACCTTTGTTCAGATGTTTTTTTGAATATGTTGTTTTCCCGCTGCCTAGACCGTCTCCGCTGATGGTACGCCGAGACTACTACTGCTCGCACCCTTGCCTGCTGTATATCCTTGCAAGCGCCATTATAATGGAGAAGAAGCATCAATTGCTATCTACCCGCTACTTGTCGGCACGTAGTAGAGAATCACAAGACTCGGTCCAGGTTGAAGAGGACGCCTTTGTGGCAGTCATAGCACCTAGCTGATAAAATCGAGCACGTTGAAGCTGGTAGTGGGTATGCACAACTTTCATTATGAAGGGTTATGATTGGGGACTTTTATGTCACTAGGGAGCATACACAGCGCTACGAGGCGTTGTGCGGTTACTAGGGGCGAGGCCGGGCTGAAGGGAATCGTAGCCGTACTGTATAGACCTCTCAATCGCATAACATAATAAACACCCATGCCCATATTCCAATCCGAGTCAGATCGGATCAATTTGCTCACATATCCTTCTTAACGACGGGCCAGCGATGAAACGGTTCTTCAATGGCACGGATTGTGCAGAGTGTAGCGAGGGCCTGAGGCGCAGCTGCAAGGCTGAGACAAACACAAACCCGTCCGACCTCCCTCAACTCCGTCAGAAAGAGCGATTTGAAGACTCGATTCGTCCACAAGGGGCGGATTATCCGAATGTTCAGCACCGTGTTGCCGCCGCTCGTCAACTACTGTGATTTCTAGAAACGCGCAATGCACTGCTAGGGTTTGAAAGCACACCATAATTCGAGGACCTCGATAGGAGCAGAGAAACGGTCTTGTCTGGGGTGGGTTCCTCCCGTAGCCGTGCCGAAGTGGTGTTCCATGGGAGCGCACAGGTTTGAGGGTGCTCCATAACGCGAGTCCAGAGACCAGGCACTGTATCTAAAGTTGTCAAAGTATCGGCACGAAGTACCCTCCGTGACGAACTGGCACCTTTGAAAGCTTTGAGGAGATAGTCCAACGATCTGATGCCAGTGACGACCATAGCCGTCCATGTGGTCTTTCTAGCCACCGTAAACTACTCCCCTTGGTTTCCGAGTGGTCACGTGCGATAAGTGCACTGGATCGAGGTCTCTTCCATGTCTAAGGGACACAAGACATGTACAACACTTGGTTGAGTCATAAGGGCCAGCAGACAAACGAAACGCAAGCTCATTGCTGTTCTCGCTTGACAGAGCGGGCTGGGCCCTCGCTTAGAGATACATAAGTCTCATGTACGGATTTTACTTCCATCAACACCACCTCCTTACCCACCCATGGCTTCAAAACATGATCCTCGCTACACTTTCCCGAAAGAATTCCTCACAGGGAAAGTCATCGACTCAAAGGGCAAAGCAGTTTATACCCTTCTTACCAAGAGCAAAGATTCCAAACCACATACCACAACCATCAAGAGGTCAGATGGCGGATACGTCGCAAAGATTCGGTGGGGAAGAGCGGGGACCGTCAAAATTGCAAAAACAACTATTGCTTTATCCGACTTTGTCCGAGATCGGTGCACCACAGGTGTCTCAGGTGTCTGCTCGGGGCACAAGTGATTCAAGAACGGAGAGAACGATGACTATTTCTGGTGCGGGAAAAATGTAGGAAACCCCTGTTAAAGAATAAGAGGCAAAAGTTAAACTAACCGTCCGCCACCATTCGTCTTCAGTGTTTTACCGGCGAGAACAGGACATTTGTCGCATCATACGAGTATCGCAGATCAGGGTGGATTTTTGGGCGAAGCAGGTATTATTTCACTTCCTAGCAGCTTGGCCCGAATGCAACGATTGACACAATCGAATTTAGGCTAGCAACCCTCACCATCAAGGATGCCTTTTCTGGCCCATGCTGCCTAGATTTTGTCATAGTGGCCTTTATGATAAGAGAGATGAAAACAAGAGACTCTGACCTCTATCATAAATCTACGAAACGGGATAAGGTAGGCGTGGTTTAGGGTTTGCGGCGTTCGACAGTACCCCTGATATATACTTGCTTTCTCCCTTCTGACTATCAGGAGTTAAACCCCGAGCGCGAAAGCGATGACACACCCACTTGCTTGAACAGATCCTGTTCCGATTCCAGTGTCGCGACTGTCGTAGATGATGGGCCGGGCCAAACTGGGCAGAAAGAGGAGCATACACATCTTACGAATGTGGCGGAGGAGTTGAAGGAAGATGCATGTCCTAGATTTGATGCGAGGGTGGAAGCTCCGAGCTCGGGGTCCTCTCTAACCCGAAGGAACACATGGCACTGATACCTGCTGAAGTTGTAAGACGTCAGGACGGGATCGAGCTGAGCGGGGAAAGTGTTGCCCTACTTTCTTCTTCTTCCTCTTATTTTTTCTTAACAACGAAGCTAGAAGCTTCCAATCCAATTTACGCACTCTTATATCCTTCGATATCTAGCTTACTAAATTGTGGCCTCCTATAGTCATTGAGACCTATAAAATGGTGACGATGGCCTTCAAGTTGGTGCCGTCGTACGAGGTATAGAGTGACGTACGGGGGAGGGCGTGTGCCTAAGGTTCAAGGCGGGTGGGAAATTCCAAATTAGGCACCCCTTATTCCTACGGATCAAAGGCTCGTGTCGACCGGGTTAGGCGATGCGATCACTCAGATCTGCAGTGCCTAGATGTCCATAGTCCAAATAAACTTCCCACCACTGACTGGTACCATATTGCAATCGGCCGATGGCAACGCAATTTCCTCTCACCGACGTGGGTTACACCTCCCCGAGAGACTCTCGATCGAGCCAGTTGTTGACTTTGGGAGTCTACAGCCTGACAAGCATTACATAGCTTTTCGGCTCTCGTATGACGATTTATGACAGTCTCCTTCACGGAAAGAAAAAATTATAGCTTTAGCCGTCGTTTTCATAGATCCGAGCTTCCTATTACTCCCAAATCGCAGGGGAAGCACTTGATGAGGCTCATTGTATTAGGAAATTCGACGGGCGTAAGGGTCCCAAGTCCTGGCATGCACCGCCAGTGAGTCACGCGACGAAGTTTCCTAGGATGCTTTTATCGAGGCTCAATCTTATTTTGATTTTGTATCACTTCACGATCGAATTTTGAGCCCAAGGCTTCGACGAAACTGTAGCTGGGCATGATCGCTGGAATGCGTGCTGGAAAGCTATCGCTGAATGGGCCGTTACCGACATCAAAAACGCCCCTGATTACGATGTTCTATGTAGGAAGTCACGGAAGCACTTGATAGCGAACATCCATTGTCCCATCCTCAGGGTGAACGCCACGTGCAAATCCTTTCGACCGGCAAAATACTTGCCCAGAGACCAAGATAAGGTGCATCCAACATGTGGTCCTTTTTCCAAAGTCTTTGCCCAAAAACGCTCAGAAACACTCCAGTCCCCGGGAAAACCTCGTCTTAATGGATTATAATTGTGGATAGAAACTGTGACATCACTTTGGGGGGTGATCCTTCAAAGAGGTTGGGAATCGGAGTGATGGCCAGGGCTACGGCATCGAGCCGAGTCCATGGCCGAGTCATTGGCACTCACAAGATCCGGAGCAAACACTGGTCCCATCTTGACCGCGATTATTAAGAAAGACTGAGACATGGGGTGTGGGAAACAGGTCGCTATCCATACAGCTGGTTGCTGTGAGGTTAATACGTCTGAGCAACGCGGGGCAAGGTCATCTTCATAGAAGTTCCTCTAACGGCTAGTCCCCCCTCCCCCAAGTTCGGACTCGTCACAACCTGGACTGCAGACACTTGTCATCTACGTTCGTGTCAGCTACAGGTCAATCTTAGGATTTTCATCGACCATTATTTCTAGCGACCAGCTGTACACAGATTATCGGGGCTGGCAAGCCGGAGGGGGATATCAAGAGGACCGGATCCTAAAGGTGCCGGCACGGAGAGTGTAAATCTCCTTGGGCTCCTAGCATTACTTCTGACGAAGTAACAATGCCCGGAGATTTCAGCTGGAGGAAAGCTCCCCGGCTTCACTGGTTGCCGCTGCCTTGCTGCTGGTTCCACTGTACGGTTTTCTGGCATCCGATTGTCACTGTCCTGCACCCAGTTAGCTACACCTTCAGCATTATGCGTTGCAGCACAGTCTGATCTTAGGCTTGCCCACTACTTTTGTGGTGTGTCGCGATGAATTTTCACGGTGGGTTCGAAGGGCAAAACCGAGGCATAGAGAGACTTGACAGGCTGCAGCACGAAAGGAGCTGGCGCAGCATATGTATGGCGAAACTCTAAGAGAGAGAACATCCACGGAGACACTGTACAGTAGCATGACGAACACAGGGCCGCGTTGTATACAAGGGAACTGGTAAGTCAGGATAGTTGCTCTATGTGAGGTTCTAGATCTAACCGAAGACGAGGTCAATCATCGACACCTCCGAAGGGCTCACACCTCGATTCGACTAACTGGAACAGTCTTCCTTTAAGCCTTTTGCTTTGGGACTTGCGCAACAGGAACGCCTCGGGTACGAGCAGTACCAAGTGATGTTGTCGTCGACGTGGCTGTGGCATTGCCATCCGCTCGCAAACTCGTAGTCCTAGGTTCTGGACACCCGTTTACTCCAAGATTGGGCTTGGACTGCGGTAGTTGAGTGTTACGCAGGGCGAGGTCGATGAACCTCGTGATAAACGTGGACGAGGTTTGAGGTAGGCTGGAGGCTGGCGGCGCGGGTGGTCCAAGCGGATTGGCTAGCGTTGCTTCACCTGATGAACCCTTGACCGGGAAGGGGACAAGGGCAACTGTGTTCATTATCCTCTCAAGCTTTGGTATCAACGCTGAAAGGTTGCTCGAAGCAGGTGATGAGAGGGGAGTGAGAGGAAGGTCTGATGATATGGAGGGGTTTCGGAGATGCACCATCGTTACTAGCTACTCGTGTGCTCATGAGCTACTTATATCTTTTGTGGATGGATCTGCAGGGCTGGGATATCTGCCAATCGATACGCAGCCTGTTCACTCTCCCTCGAAACAGTGTCGACTGGGTACAAATCGCCCGTACCTAGTACAAAGCACATGTTTCGAAAGCCGGAAAAAGGTATCCAATTGTTTATTCTTTTTTCCCTCTTTCTTCTTCACCCACTTACAATGCGAGATCTTGCCCATCCCCACCAGGGTCGGCTCTCCGATGAGAATATTGGTCTAAAATGGGTAGGTCTAACGTGATCGTGACCGTGGCGGCCTTTTTTCTCGTAACCCCACTGCAATGACGCGCTCGCTGCGGTCATGAACATCGTCAACACACCCGACGCGCCGGTCAGGACTGGGACCGACGGCTCGTTCAAGTCGTCTGAGGTGACGGGAAGGCTGAGGACCCCTACGCCCCTGGCGAACTCTCTGCCGCGTCACCCGAGCTGTAGTCTCAGAGCCTCAGACTGCTCGGCCTCCTCAACGCGATCCCCTTGCGGAGTTTAGAGTTTGATCTCACACTGCTGGGACGACCGAGCCCGCGAGGGAGGCGCAGCAGGCTGAGGTTCTGAGACTATCCGAGCTGTTGAATTAGTTAGCACGCCTTCCAATAGGAAGAGGTCGCCGCCGGGGTTTCTCCGAAGGGGTCGCCCGTTAGAATAAGCCCATCTTCGTCAACTGAGAAAGCGAGATAACGAACATAGCGGGGTGAATTTAAAATGGACGAAAGGTCAAAACAATTATGTACAAGAAGTCTTGTTTCGAAGGAGACGGCGGTGAAGCCGAGTTTGCGGTGCAGATCGACTCGGAACTAGCCACTGAAACTCCAAATTCGGTCGAATCGCAATCATCGCTCCCCTAACATTAAAGTCGAATTATCTCGCGTGTGTACCGAGCTGACCCACTAGCCTGGCTCTCAGGACTTCTTAACCCTACAAGCCCAATCATATGTTCACAAGAGATACTCACAGTGGGGACTTGGCAAGGTTCATGTGCAATGTTTCACCCACCCACTAGTTGATGGCTTATTGGTAATCAATGTGCGACACACGTTTTATCGGCATCGCTTACTGAAAATAGTCGCCGAACTACATACCAGAGCAAGATAAAATAAGAAGCACATCAGGATTCTGAAACATAACTGGCTGGTGGAAAAAGGTGCTATACAGGAACCACGTCTAGAAGAACAAGCACAAGTGTGCAACGCAGATGGAATCAAAACAGGCGAAGGGCAATGTGCAAGAGGTCTTAATTCGGGGGCGGTGACGACGGCACGATCGAGTAGGGTGCAAGGCATGTTGACGTCATCCACTAAAACTCCAAATTCGGACATCCCCATCGTCGCTTCCATGGACCCTCTGGTCGTCCCCAAGTGCAAGGGACGTCACCGCGCCAAGATGTACGACGATAGTTGCAGTGCATCTCCCCTCGTAGCGATTCCAAATCTAGCGAGACAGAACGAAAATACCACCAGTATCGGCGAATCGAGGAGTCCGAGCCGAAAAATGAGATCACCTTTGATCCGACGAGACACATGCTATTGATATTTGCTGGATTATAGGATGCCAGAACGGGATCGACCTATACGCTGGGATCGTTGCCGTTTCCTCGCAACTAAGCACCTTTTCCAACTTATCTATCCTGCCAGTAGTCTCCTTTGCCTGGCTTGGTCTTCCAAATACTTGGACCATATAACGAGCGTGCTGCCATTTGCACTGGAGAACGGGGCTTACCCGAGTCATATGTCACGCCGTGGCTTCACCTTGCCCAAGAAACTCTCAACCGTGCTCTGGGCCATGCTGTCAACAAGATTAGTCGCCGACTTTGAAGGAAGCACAACCAGCAGCCTCGATGCAAGAAGAGGACTTTTGGCTCTCGTACGACAGCTATCAAAAGACCGTTGAACAGAGAAGTCCTCCCAACTATTCAATGTGCCTGCCGGGTTGTGTCAAGACTGCAGGCACGAATTCCAGCTCCCAAATCTGAGAAGATTGAACTACAAAGTCTACTTCCTCGGAGCATAAATGGTTCTTGGATGAGATAGGAAGGGGTTTCTTCCGGTGCGGACAATAACTGCAACGGCCATCGAGCAAAAGCCGTATCTTCTCCCTACGTCACTGAAGCCTCTTATATCCACAGCCCCCGAATCAAACTTCGAAGTTTTCTGTGACGCTTCTATCAAAACTCCTCTGCATCTTGACCTTGTCTCATTCCACAATGACGTTTTGTTGATGCGCACATGCCGAGGCTCCGGATCAGCTCACAATTGCTAGATACGCACCCGAGTAGCCCCTTGCAGCGCATGGATCCAGGTCACAGGATTTCCCGTTGTCCGCAATAATCCTAAACCTGATTTTCCGAGATCTTTGGATTCTTTGCTATCACCGATTCTACTGACAGAATGGAGCCGGAGCTGAAATAAAACATTTGGTTATTCATGGATGTCGTCTACACTCGACCCCGCTTATTCCTTTGTATTTCCCGAGGTCGTTCTCTATGAATCCGAGACGTCAGTTGACTTTGTGATTATGGAATCCACAAATCAATTGCAACGGTTTAACGACGACTTTAGCCAAAGCTCAAAAAAAGAACTATCAAAGAACTAGACAGCAGCCAACAAGATAAAGGAGATACGCGTAACTGAACCGTCGAGCTTCGACACTGCCAACGCTGCTGTGTTAGATCATGGGATCCGGAACAAACTAGCTCGGTCTTAACCGTGAGGGTCATGAAGTTGTGTCGCCTAGTGCGAGACTTTGCTTTAAGACAGGTTATGTAACCCATGCAGGCCGCCACTTATGACGTCAACCAAGATTGCTGTGCGGCTAATCCATATAAGCGGTGCTGCACAAGGTTATTCTTCTTCATAGAAGTTCTTTCAAGGGTCAGTTTTCCTTCTCGGAATGGTCACGACCTGGTCTGCAGGCAATTCCCATGTACCCTATGTCAGCTATCAATGACTGTACCGTGCAGTTCGCGGACTTTCTTGTTCGGTATTTCTGGCAGCCTGCTGTATACTACGGGGTTTCGGAGCTGCCGGGGCAGGGAAAGTGTGAATTTTTATGGATCCTTACTATGGTTCCCGACTGGGTGATGACGTCCAAAAATTTAAGCTGAAGCAAAGCGAGCCGACTTTGATTGCCGACATCTTGTGATAGGAGTAGTGCTTGGGCTGATTCTCTGAAACCGAACATCGATCTCCTCTATTGAATTATGCACTCAACCAGCTCTATACCTCCCGCGGGAGTAGATATAGGGCCACGGACTCATCTCGAGCTTGGTCACTGCTTCTGCGGCTCGTCGCTATCAATCGTCACGGGGTATTTGAAGGGCGAAACTAACGAAACGACCGTACAAAGGCAACGACGCAGACTGCGGTATGGAGATAAGCGGTGGAGTACAGTGGGGCGCGAAGCGAGGAGACATCATGACAAATATGAGACAGTGGCATGTTGCCTACAAGAGACTGGGCGTGGCAGGATACATTCTCTGCGTGAGGGTCGAACCCATAGACAAGATCAGCCAAGAGTACTTGCGAAGCCTCCAAAAGGCGTAAATTTCTAGCTGAATAGTCGAAACAATCCTCACCTAAGCCTCTCTATTTGGAACCTGGGCGACGGGATCGCCTCGTGTCCGAGTAGCAGCCCGGCGACGAAGTCGTCGCTTTGAAATTGGCATCCTCTTGCAGACGCATAGTAGCTGTAGGATCTGGACACCCGTTTCCTACAAGGCTGGGTGTAGCTGGGGCGAGCATCAGTTGATGGTCACGACGCAGGATGGGGATGGTGGACCATGCGATAAACGCGGATAGGGATTGTGGTTGGCGTAAGCCCGGCCGCGAAGGTGGCTCAGGCGGATCGACTTGCGACGCACCATGAGCGATGATAGGACTTGGTAGACTATCGAATGAGGAGGGGACCAGGGCAACTGTATCCGTTATCCTGTTGGGCCGGGGCATGTACGTGAGGGGTAACATTGTGATGAGAAGGGAGCGAGGGGAAGGTCTAATAGGATGAAGAAGTCTTCGAGATATGACATTGTTACTTGAGCTCTTATAGCCCATCTAATATTTCTGTGGATGTATTTGGGATGTTGGGCTTGGAATCCCCGTGGGTGCCCTCAGGCACACCGTCAGGTACCGGACGCCCAATTGTCCAACGCAAACAACCTTCATGACGCGCCATACCGTCACCCACCCACGGCAAAACACCCAAGGAGAACGGGATGGATTGGGAAAATAGAAGCCGAGGAGGAGACTCCATCTTCTTTTTACCCCTCATCGAACCCAGCTCTTCCCGTGCTTCAGCCAAGTTGTCCGCTTGATCGGTGGACCTGGCTAAAACGCCGGTCTCATTAACGATTTCCCAACGGTTCTGCGGCGTGTGTACCAAGCTAACCCCGCTAGCCTGGCTCTCAAATGGGTAAGAGATACTTTCACTGGCAAGTTGTCATGTGCAGTGTTTCACCCCGCCCACCGGTCGATGCTTATTGGTAATGTACGACATCCGTTTTATCGTCTGCCAAGCTACAGACCAGACCAAGATAAAATAAGAAGCACATCAGGATTCTGAATAAGCAAACAACAACATAACTAGCTGGCGAAAAAGGTGCCATATAGGACCCATGTCTTATGTAAACAACGAGGAACTTGAAAGGACGAACACGGTGAGTTACGCACTCGAACAGCTCTATACCTGCCGCGAGAGCATATGTTGCGGCACGGGCTCATCCTCAGCTTGATCGCTGTTTCGGCGGTTTCTCGCAATCAATCGTCCCGGTGTATTCGAAGGGCGAAACGAATAAACTACTGTACAAGGGAACGACGCTGACTGCGGTATGAAGGTAAACATAGTTGAACGTAAAGGAAGAGAACATCGTGACAAATATAGGGCAGCAGTATGACAGACGCAGTGCCATGCATGTGTAGCCAGCAAGGGACCGGGCGTGGCAGGATACCTGCTCTACGTGAGGTTCTAACCAGAGACAAGATTAGTATAAGGTACTTGTGAAGCTTCCAAAGGAAGGAAATCTCGATTTGACTAGCTAAAATAATCCTCACCGAAGTCTCTCTCTTTGGAACCTGGGCGACAGGATCGCCTCGGGTCCGAGTAGCAACTGATGACGAAGTCGTCGCGTTGAATTTGGCATCCTCTTGCAAACACGTAGTTGTAGGATCCGGAAATCCGTTTCCTACAGGGCCGGGCATAGCTGGGGTGAGCACCGGTCGTTGGTCACGGCGCAGGATGCCGTGGGTGATAAACAGGGGTAGGCTTAGGCTGGGCCACGAAGGTGGTGAAGGTGGGCCGGCTGGGGACGCTCCATGAACGATGAGAGCACTTGATTGACTATCGACTGGGCAGGGGACAAGGGCAACTGTGTCCGTTATCCTATTGTGTCGTGGCATGTACGGTGAGGGGCTGCTCAAAGGTAGTACCGCGATGAGAAGAGAGTAAGAGGAAGGGCTAGTGGGATGAAGGAGTAATGGAGATGTGCATTCTTGCTTGCACTCTTATAATCTAGCTAGTTTTTGTAGGTGCAAAAGGGATGCTGTAATATCCTGGTGCAGTGGTCCTTCATCGTTGTCGTCCAACCCAAAACGGGATGATTGCGAGGGGCGGCACCCTAGGATTCACCACAGGCGGCACCCTAGGATTCACGATACGCGTTTTCTTACCCGCGGACGGACTAGGAAACTACTGGCCGAAGGAGAGGGTCAACCGTTGTCCTGTTTTCTGTGTAGACTCTGCCTCCTTCCGCGGCGCGGCGATATTATCTCGACGTGTGTACCAAGCTAAGGGCTTTGCTCGACAGCCCTGCTAGCCTAGAGCTCGGGGGGATTACGGGATGATTGCGAGGGGCGGCACCCTAGGATTCACGATACGCGTTTTTTTACCCGCGGACGGACTAGGAAACTACTGACCGAAGGAGAGGGTCAACCGTTGTCCTGTTTTCTGTGTAGACTCTGCCTCCTTCCGCGCTTCGCCAAGTTACTCACTTGATCCACGGGCCTAATCCACCAAGCTCATCTTCGGTGGTTCTCCAACGATTCTGCGGCGCGGCGCGACGATATGATCTTGGTGTGTGTACCAAGCTAAGGGCAAGCTTTGCTCGACAACCCCGCTAGCCTGGAGCTCGGGAGGACTGCTTGACCTGGCAAACCCAATCACACATTTATGAGAGATACTCGCAGAGGGGGGTTTGGAAAGGTGTCATGTGCCATGTGCCATGCCTCGCGCAACCTGCCTGGATGGCTTATTGGTAAGAAGACAAGAGTCCGCCAAACTGCAGACCAGAGCATGATAAAATAAGAAGCGCGTCTGGATTCTGAATAAGTATACTACAACATATCTAGCTGGCGAAACAAAGTGCCATACAGGAACCACGTCTTAAACAAAGCGAAGAACGGGCATAGGTGTGCAACGTAGATGGAAAATCAAAATAGGCGAGGGTAATGTGCAAGAGATCGGGGGGCGGTGACAACGCCAAGTAGGGGGTGCAAGGCATGTTCACGTTATCCACTGAAACTCCAGATCCGGACATCCCCATCGTCGCTTCCAGAGACAATCTTATCGTCCCCGAGAGCAAGGCACGTCACCGCACCACGATGTCCGACGAGAGTCGCAGTGCATCTTCCCTCGTAGCGATTCCAAATCTAGTGAGACAAAACCAAAAATACCATCAGCATTTGAGCACCTCGAGCCGGAAGAACAGTTGGTGCTCACCTTGATGGTCTTATCATGACTGGCAGAGACCAACCTCAGCTTATCACTCGCGATAGCCCACACGCCTTCTATATGTCCAAACAGCGTCATCTTCTTTTTCCCGGTCTCGACGTCCCAGACCCGAATGGTGTTGTCCAAGGATCCCGAGATCAGCAAGGGCTTCGTGTCCATGAGAGGGGGAGTCAGACGAGCAGTAGGGGGGTTGGAACTGCCGTTGGCTTCGGTAGCGGAAGAATCTTCCTCTCCGTCCGGCTCCTGCTCTCGATCTTGAGCTGCCGCAAGTTCTTCGACTTCGTCGGCCATGATGACATTGATGCTTTGGACTTGCCCTACATGACCCTCGAACTGCCTCACGCACGCCCGAGTGGACAAGTCCCAAAGACGAATCGTGCCGTCGTCGGAAGCGCTGAAGATCATTTTGCCGGGGTCGAGAGCGGGAGACTGGGACGGCGTACTCGCACCGTCCACGTCCATACCATCACTCGTCGAGTACGGCATCCCAGCGAATCGATCCCAAATCTTGACGCTATTCACCCAATCCACGTGTCCCCGCAAGGTGAAGCAGTCTCCAGTCCGGAAGTTCCATACCTTGACGGTCTTGTCGACGCTTCCCGAGACGAGGATGTTGGAGTCGAACGACAAACATACAACCCCGGCGGTATGTCCCTCCAACGTCCGGATGCACTGACCGGTCCTCCAATTCCACAAGCGCAGCGTTCGGTCCATGCTCCCAGTCACGAGCTTGCACTCGTCGAACTGTAACGCACGAACAGCCCTCGTGTGACCCAGCAATCGATGGACTTCCTGACCCGTCTCCATGTTCCACACCCGAACGGTGCGGTCATAAGAGCCCGTGATAAGGATTGGAAAAGAAGGATGTTGCAGTTTGTCGTTATATTGCAAGCACATGACGCCATCGGTGTGTCCCTTCAGAACGGTCGCCGTAGCCCGGCCCAGTCGCCAATTGCGAGCAATGGTCAGCCGTTCGGAATACACATCCTTCCAGGGGCGAGTGAGATGGTGATTCCGCGGGATATTGAGGGGCGGGAGGGGTGAAGGACTGGCGGCTGGTGATGGAGAGCGTGGAGGTGGTGGGATAGGAGAAGCAGCGCGTTGGACAGGTGCGAGTACGGACGGAGCAGAAGATGGGTGGGCGGGGGAAGGTTGCGATGTACTTGGCCCGGCGGAGCTTGCCGTGAGCTGGGGGGCGGGGGTCGAATCTACATCGGTGGCATGGACAAATGTCGGTGGATCGGAACGAGCGCGCTTTCGAGGCCTTGCTAGATCCCCGCTCTCGGACTCATCGTCTGAATCAGGAGCTGCTGGTCTCTTCGTTCCGGTGCGCAACGAATCAAAGGCGTCTGCTGCGCAGATGGCGCTGGCTCCAGCTCCAGTTGGGGAACTTGCTCCGCTCTTGGACCGGCGTTCGAGTAGAGGCAGACCCCATCCACACTTGTAACATTTTCGCTCAATGTGCTGCTCGCACATGGTCTTCCACAAGACGTCGTCGTCCGCCAGACTCCGCCAATGCCGAGAGACTTGAGCGGCCCGAGTTAAGCTTCGTGCGTCGAGGAAAGTTAGGATTTTGAGAGAGAGTTCTCGTGGAAAGAAGGAGAACGGATCAATTCGGTTGAGCTGGACGAGCTGCTCGGAGAGTAACGACAGCTCGCTCTGGCAGCACATGGTGAGGATGCCCTGCAGGATGAGAGCGCGACGTGCGTGAGAGGAGGAGCTAAATGCCGACCATATGTTGCTAACGGTTTCGCGGTCGACTTTTGGCAGCGAATCAAGGGCCTGCTCATTTCAAATTTTTGTTAATTAGACTATATGGATTTTGGAGTTTCCGCACGCGACATACCATCTGCAACTGCAGATTCGTACCCTCATCTGCCATACGCTGATGCCTGAAACATAATTTCCTGCCCGGCGGTTGAAGCCAGTCTTCAGCGGGGATATCCTTGGCTTTGCCTTTGCCTTTAGCCTTTGCCGAGGGTCCACTGGGCGGATTCGGATTTGTCAGGCCGTTCGGAGCTTGTCGCCCGTTTGAAGACGATGAGGGAACGATAGTAGAATCGGCTTGATGTAGGCCGCTGACGTCGGACGAGAGGTGAGGGTGGATGCCGGTGTCGGCGACGGGGAGAGAATTTCCGCGACTATCAGAATCTGAACTGGCGGGAGAGACCGAGCGCCTGCCGAAGAGCCTCATTGGAGGGAGAACCGTGTCACATGCCGAGGGAGCAATAGTCGAGATAGCCATTCGATTGAACGAGTTGGTGGGAAGAGCAGCAGCGGTCGCCTGGGTCATGGTGGGAAAGAGAGGAGGAGGAGGAGGAGGAGAGGTGATCGGAGGGGGGCGGGGGACAGACGGTGAGTTCGCCTGGCGGGCGAATGAAAGCCAGCGGGATTTGTGGTTTCAAATATCTCTCGGTGTAGGTCTGAGAAGTGCTACCCTATTGAAGGTAAGCCGGGGAAGAAGATTGCAACATCAGAGGCACAACGTCGGATGAAGAAGACGCGAGAGGTTTGGCAAGGTGTAGGGAAGTTGGCGCAATCCTTGGGAGATGAATGAAGCAGCTCCCACCATTGCGTGCTCATTGCGCCGATTGAAATGAGCGTCTCAAATGAAACACCCAGACCTCGGGAGCCTTCAGGAGCGGGTCACTGGACTTTGTCAGATGCCCATGCGATACCCTCACCTTGGGTGTTCATGGTTGAAAGAAAATAGCTATCTTGCCCCACGGAACGGGGACCATGGCGGAAACGACGGGGCGCCCAACGGGCCCCGCCACGTTCGAAGTGACGCTTGCGGATCGTAATATGGCGAGCTCGCGGGGCTGGCAACACAGGCGGTGCGCGATCGGTGAATGGAAGGAAAGCGGCGTTGACTACACAGGACAGACAGAAGCATCATGATCAAAGTAAAGTGGAGTGAGAGGTTACGATACAGGGAGACAGTCAGGACAGGGGGGACATTTCACAATGGCGTTTGCTGAAACAAGAATGTGTGCGTATCGTTGCAATGCTGAGACGAGAAAGACGCAGAGAGAGAGAGAGGACTTCAATACGATCAGAAAAAAAAAAAAGAAAACAGAACAAACGACCCTCCGCTAGAGTAGTCGTCAGAAGATGCCCGCCCAGCGGAAAAGAAAAGAAAGAGAGACCTTCAAAAAACACAAACCAATCAAACCACACACACTCCAACAAGTTAGACTTCAAATCTCCCTTCCCTCCTTCTCGAACGGAAACAACGCGATGCACACCATTCGGTGGTCGTTATCGGGGCGGCAATTTCATGACGTGACTATTTGCGAAAGATGGTGTGCCCCATACTTTGCCTTCTTCAATCCAAGGTCACCTTGAGCTGGTCCAAAGGTATCGGCTCAAAGTTATCAAGGTAAATCTTGCGCGAGGCAAGTTCCGGCTCGCAGTAAGGGGGCACCAAGGTGCGGTTCAGGTCAGGGCGAATAGAGAGTTCTAATAACAGGAATATAAGAAATAAAGGCGTTTGGATTAGCCAAAAGGCAACACGGCAAAGGTTAAATTCGTCAATAGCACCTCACCTTCGCGAGTAAAGTCAAATAGCCTAGGAAGCTCCTTCCCGTTAGGCATCTTGGTCCCCTCTTGCCGCAACTCGTCAAACAGGGGGTGGCACATCGCCTCCACTGCACTCAGGCGCGCGCTAGGCGTGTACTCAAGAAGCCGGGATACAAGATCGATTGCCTCTGGTGAAGTTCGGGGCCGGAACACCTGAGAATCCGGACAACCGGTCAGCCACACATTTTCACGAGCAAGATAAGCCATTCCTAACCTTGGAGAAGGGATGAGGCTTAATTTGCGGGAACTTGTGTTCCATGTAGTTCGGGTTCATGGTCTTGATCTGCTCTCGGCTCGGAGTTCCCAAGACCTTGATAATCTCCACCAACTGGTCAATTCCACTCTCTCCGGGGAACAACGGTTGACCCAACATCAACTCGGCCATAACGCATCCCGTAGACCATATATCAATGTTGGTCGTGTAGTTTGTGGCACCAAAGATTAACTCGGGCGCTCGGTAGTACCGCGAACAAATGTAGCTGACATTCGGCTCTCCGGCAACAAGGATCTTGGCAGAACCAAAGTCGCAGAGCTTCAAGATTCCCGTTGCGGGGTTTAACAACAGGTTCTGAGGCTTGATGTCGCGATGGCAGATTCCAACCGAGTGGATGTACGCCAATGAACGGAGAAGTTGGTACATGTACAACTTGATCTGGAGCGTGGGCATGGGCTGCTTGAGTTTGACGTAATGACGCGAGGCACGATACACGGTTTCGGGCACGTATTCAAGGACGAGGTTTAGGTAGACTTCATCCTTCTGTATAATCGGAAAGATGAAAGATAGTGGGCAACGGTAAACATAGAGACGGGCGGGCTGGTGAACCTTAATGACACGCACCTTGTCGCCATTGGAATAGAAGAAAGCCCTCAAATCGACTACATTGGGGTGGCTCAAGAGGCGCATTATCTGGAGCTCACGATTCTATCGAGAAAGGGGATGACATCAGCGGTCATTGTTCAGTAAGCGATGCAGAGCAATTTGCCCTAGGTGGGCCTCACGAGACCCCATCCGGCCGTCCCCAGGCACACACACACGAGCGTCGGGAGGAGAGACCCAGCACGAAAAGGCAAACCACTCGCCCCGAAACAGGGAATATACGACATACCTTGAATCGCTTGTCCTGCAGGACCTTCTTGATAGCAATGTCTTCTTGGTCCTTGGGAACTTGCAAAAGCTTGGCTTGGAAGACGACTCCAAAAGAGCCATTGCCGATGACTTTGCAGTTGGTGTACTGCAAGTCCCGCGGTTCGCCGCTCTTGCCGTCGGACGCGACGACCTTGACTATCTTGTGAGGATCGTCAATCGCTGAACATCGCGAGTGGTGGGTGCGTTGATGTTGTGACAGCAAACGAGGGTATCGAAGGGCGGGAGAGGGAGATTCGAGGCACAGGTCAGTTAAGGTGTACTGCCTCGATCCGGAGCAGGAGCGCTTTGAGAGAGAAGATGAGAGAGAAGGGGACTAACGGGAAATCTTGACGCCATTGATAGGGCCATGAGATGCCATAGTGAGATACGCCTAAGTGAAAAGGAGTCGGGGGTCTGGATGGTAATTACACTAAAGCAGCGGTTCTGAATCGGACTGATTGTCGGTTGGCGGTTTAACGAGCCTAGCGAAGATGTAACCAATGCTAAGAAGCTGCTATGTGCTGGGTGGGCAAGGGTAGAGGTCGTTACAGAGGAGAAGGTGCTGAGAGGGTGAGGATGGCAGAGGGAATGGAGTTGAGGCGGTCGGCGAGGGATGGCGGGGCCCAACTACTGAGCTGAGCGGAGTCAAAGGTCCCACTCTCAGGGACCACGTCACTCGGGGTCCCAGTCACGAGATCAAAAATCTAACAAATAATGAAACAAACAACGCCACTTCGCTGCCCCAGCCCTCGCTACGTCCTTCGTTTCTTTTGCGGGCGCTCGAACATCGGTGCGCAGTCACGGCAGTACCATTTCTTGTCACCTTTGGGTGCCTCTGTGAGTCCGACACATCCCAGATGGAACTGTTTACAAAAGGGAAATGATTCCCACTCAGCGTCTTGGCCACAAAAGATAACGACTCAACAAGCCACGCACCCATTCGTTAGCGCAATTTTCGTTATCACATCCGATCATCTGGTGATTCAATGAGAGTCACTTCACTATTTTGCGGTTAAATCGAGCGAAAGCCGCTCACCTCGCCATAAGACACTTGTCGACAATAACAATAGCGAGGTTCATGTGGGTCGACTGGCATGCCCAATCGGGCAACGGTACCAGCTGCATCTGTAACGGGTACAACTCCATCTTCCTCAACCTCCTCATTCGCTAGTGCAGCGGCTTCTCTCTCCATTCTCTCCAGCTTCTTCTGTTCCCGCTTCTCTCGCGCCTTTTCCCGCTTCTTTTGCTTCTCCAGCTCTTTGCTCGATTTTTTCCTTGACTTGGGAGGTGCGATTATGATAACTTGCTCATCAGCCGCCTCATCCCCGGCTGCAAGAATCGCCGCGTCGCCTGCAGGCAAAACGGATGCCGCCGGTCGAGTACCAGGTCGCAACCCGAGCAGCAGAGCGTTTTCATGCTCCTTGATAGTAGCATCTAGCAATCTCACTTGGCGGTCGACCTTATTAAGCACAAAGTTAGACACTCGCCACGCCGGAAAGAAAAGACCTCTTACCGAGTTGTACGCCGCAGTAGCAACTCCCAGCTTCTCTTCGCATGTCCTGACACATTGATTCGAGAGCCAGACTATCCGCTTCAGCATCGCCCTCGTCGACTCGGGTTTCTCGTCCATGATCTTCCGCTTTGCCAAAGCAAAGGACGAATGAGACCGCCTCAGTTTCGCAAACGGATGAGGGAGGATTCCTCCATTGACTTCTAAGGTTCTAGAAACCGCTGAGAGGAGGTTGGTCTGGATAGGTTCCAATTGCGTTGGCTGGGGGGTGTGGTTTGTTTCGTCGATTGGTAATGCCTCCGAAACGGACTTGGAAGAGCCTTCTTCAAGGCCATCTGCAGCGTGGGGATTGGATGCGGGAGTCGATACATGAGGGGATTTCCGAGGTGAGGCGTCTGTCTGTGTTGGCGGGGCGTCCTCCTTCCCCTCGTCCTTATCCATGGGAGGAGAGGTAGCTCTCGGTTTCGGTGTCGGGAGAGGTTTGTCGGCGAGCGAATATCTACGGGAGATATAATCACGTATTGAAGGAACTATGGCATCGTGATAATCTATTCAAACATCCAAAATGCTTTCAATACTCTGAACGAAAGGATCTTCGCAAAGCGATCCCATACCTTTGCCATGGTCATCCAACTCCCGAAGAAGAGCCATCGAGCGGTACAAGGAAAGTGGTAGCTGTTCCATAACTGCAACATCAAACGCAAACGGTTAACGTTCATCCCAATTGCGGAATGCTCTCGTTGTCAGTCCAACGTACTCTCCAAGTGCTCCTCCCGAAAGGTGTTCCACTCCTCCAACGCCCTCTCACGAGCAGCTTCCTCCTCCGAGTTCATTTCCTCTTGCATTTCGCCACTAGCGTCATTTTGATCCTCGTTGGCCTTCATTACCGTGTCGCCCTTCTCTACATCCTTGAAGAATTGAGGTGGATGGAGGTCATCCTCCGCGTTCAGAGCTTCGCTGGCCTCGAAAACCTGCTCCTCTCCCTCCACAAGAACCACAGTTGGAGGTTTCCGAATAGATTTTCGTTTCTTAACCATGGAAAACGAGTAAAGGAGGAGCTAGAGAGGGGTGGGCCGAAGAGATGAACGCAGTTGAAGCTGAAATCGAACTCGTCAGGAACGCCCTCGCGGGCTTACGGAATTCAAAGTCCGCAACCACACAGCTCATGACAACTTGAAGGATGGGTGGCTCAGCACGAGAGATCTGTCTTTTAAGATGGGAGTTTGGAGCTGAGCGACATGAATAGCCGTGGCTTGATGCATGGTATTGTAATAGACAAAGCAGAAACAAGTCATGTCTAAGCGATCCTGGTGGTGCACATCTACAGGAGGGTAAAAAAAGTCCGCAGTTGCACGATGAAGAGGGAAGGTGGAAGCAGTAGTAGGAGCGCGAAGGTTCAATCTAAGACATCTTCACGTCGCCTTGGCTATCGACTTGAATTCGCTTTTTTTCCCAGTCGACGAACTCATCGAGCAGGGAAGGCCAGGACTAGCACAATTCCATTGTCAGCATGATATGGAACGCAGCGAGCGGAATTGACGTCTCTCACCTCCTCGTCATTCCATTCAGCGATACTGCGCTCTTCCAAGGTAAGACAGAACTCCAGAGTCTTAAGGAGTGGTGAATGAGATTTCATTGACCTCGATGGAAATCAGAAGGAAGACCACATACCATACTCCAAAGGTCCTTGTTGACCGCCTTGTAGCTCGGATGTTCCTATTAAACGAACGGGGTGACATAAGTTGATGGGGCCGCAATTCGTAAACGTCATCGACGTACAGCAATGAATTCAAGCAGCCGTTCTATTATGGAATATTTAGGCTGCAGCACCACAGACCAAGCGGCGGTCGCGAGCTGAATACCGAGCCGGAGAGTCAGCAATTCAGGCCACAAAAGGTATGGTGCGCGCTTACCTCCATCTCCATCACTCGTGCTTCACTGGAAGGTTCGACGATGAATCAGATATTAGGGAGGGCGACGGCGAGTCATAAGAGGTCCACTGACGCTTTCTTCATAAGGTTGAAACAAAAGATATAGAATTCCCTGAACGCTTTTCCAGGATCGCTCGTAGTCCTTCGTAGCGGCTCCTTATTGTAAGTTGCCGGGGATGAACTACTCGCGCTCGTGCGAGCGGTAGTCTTTGGCTTCGCGCCCTTTAAACCTGATGACGAGCCACCGTCATCGGAAATGGGAATGTTAGAGTACAGAGCGTTCTCGAGATCCGTTATCGCAGCTTTGAGCTTTTGAGGGGTATCGATCCTATGGAGGACGAGGGTGGTGTAAAGCCCCAAGTCGCCCCGCCACACGCTTCCCATACTCACTGAAGCTCCTTGAGTTTCTGCCACTCTTCCAGACGAAACGCGGCGAAATCCGATGATTTGCATACCCATGCAAGGAGGAAAGGTGGTAAGGTCTCCAAGCTCAAATCCGCCTCCTCGAAGAGCCTCTGGATGCCTTCGGTGCCCATGACTTTGGGATCATCGGGATCGGCATAAGTCTGAAAGAACGTCTGGAAACGCTGGTCCGAGTACATTGCGGTGTCTTGAGCAGGAGGTGCGATGCTGCCGTTTGCTTTAGCTTTCTTTGCGATGGGCTCCTGGTATTGGTCGGAAAGTTAGCTAAGAGGGTCGCATTTATTGGCGATGCGTCGCGCGCGGGGTGGACAATCAAGCAGAAATGCGTACTTCAGACTCGTTAACGACCTTCGTTGATGCCTTGGTTGAGCGCTTTGCTCGAGTGGTTGAAGGAGCCTCGTCGGTCTCCGTCGCACGCTTTCGCTGGAATGGGTTGAGGAAAGATCGCATAAGCCAAGTACGAATGAGGCAGTCGGCACCGAAATCTCGCGTTAAAAGCCGCTGAGAGCCGTTGTCAAAAGAGGAGTAAGCGCAAAGATACTCACTTTAGGAGGCATTGAAGAACCTTTTTATACGAGTACACAGCCTTTGAGGATTGCGGCTGAGTGGTTTTGGCGAGAACGTGCAATGAGCGCTGAGGATGGACAGGACGGGCCACAGCAGCCAAAACACCTGGCTTGGCTCCCACGGTTCGGTTTTCCTGCAGGCGTCAGCTTTCAAACTGCCACATCCGCTTCGGGAGCAGCCGACCCTCCGCTACTCTATTACTTGCACAATGAATCCACGGACGAAGTTGGCGTTCTTCGGGGACGACGACGATGATCTAAGTCTACTACAGGTATCCTCCACGTACCTCACCACTTCCCGTCCCGTCTAACCGTGATCCCCCACCGAATCGAATGCTATTCCGACATTGACCAAAGGCCCAGTCCAAGCCGATCGACGACCAAAAGGCCAAAACGTACACTCAAGGCATCCTACGCAAATCTAAGCGAGAGAAAGAAAAAGAAGCTGAAGCTGCAAAGAGGGAAGAGGAGGAACGAGAGGCGGCAAAGGCTTACGCGGAATTTCTGGATGCCTTCGACGCCCCGAACACCACCCCCGGCGGTTCCAAAGGCAAGACCCTCGGATTCGTCAAGGCTTCCGATGGCACCGGAAAAGCACAAGCATACGAACCTGTGGTTCCAAGGACTAAAGATGGCATTCCAACTGGGCCGCGTGTGGTGAGCGCCCTAAACGGTGATCAGAGTCGCCACTCAATGCTAACCACCTCGCGCTGGGACAGAGGAATCTTGAGCCCACGCCACCCCCCGCCCCTTCGGCTGCTAAACCGAAAGGGAAGCGTGCCATGGACATGTTTTTGGAAGAACTCAAGAGGTGCGGTCCCTTGTGTCGACATTCTTGATACGCGGGACCTCGGGTTTTCGTCGGTCTCCATTGGTCCTTGCTAAATCGAGTACCCATCTGTCGCATTCAGAGATCAAGCCGACAGGGAGGCAAGACTAAAAGGCAGAACGCAGGGTGAGATAGGCTATCGCGCCCGTGAAAGGGAGGGTTCTGATGGCATATTCTCCTGTGGCAGTTACTGGCAGCTCCGTTACTGCACTCGCAGCATTCGAAGGCCAGCATGGAAGTCGTGATCGTGGAGACCCTTTGGTGTGTTGATTCTAAGCTTTCTGCGTCGCAGACTAATCAACCCCCCGCTTACTCAGACAACCAACGTGTTCGTGGCCAACTTGCCCATGGGCGTCACCGAGCATTCATTGGGAATGTTCTTTGCCCGACATGGACCCGTTGGATCTGTACGTTCATCTCAGTGTTCATGCTTCGAATCGCCGTAATCTTATAGCTTGTTTGAAGGTCAAAATTATGTGGCCTCGGTCCGACAACAACCCAGCGGGGCCTGGTGGTGATATCACTGCTCGACGGGGAAAGGCTGCCGGAATGAGCGGTTTCGTGTCGTACATGACTCGTAAATCTGCAGAAGAGTGTGTCAGGGAGATGGATGGATTTTCCTGGGGTGGTTGCGTTCTTAGAGTAGGATGGAGTAAAGCTGTCCCCATCGCCGCAAAGCCTGCTTATGGTGCGTGTAGGTCGACTCGTATCGATGATCCGCTTGGCTGACGAGTTCTCCTTTAGTGCTGGATGATGAATCACACCGACGATCAAGATCTCACTCCCGCTCCCGCTCTCGCTCCAGAGAACGAACTCGACGACCCGCAAAGCGAGCCCGACACGATCGCTCGTCCTCACGGTCCCGTTCGAGGTCTTACTCCCCTCCTCGCAAAAACCGTCGTCACAGCCGTCGTCATTCGCGCTCAAGGTCGCGGACGTTTTCTTCAGGATCAAGGTCTCGCTCCCGAGACCGGGATCGTCGGCGCCGGTCATATCGTTCTCGGTCAAGGTCTCGATCAGATCATCGGTCGAGGAGTCGAAGTCGCTCGCGTTCCTATGATCGACGAGACCGCCGTGATCGCCATGATTCCCCCCCTCGCAGGCGATACAGCCGGTCCCGTTCCTATTCTCGATCTCGATCTCGCTCACCTGCGGCTCAACGCCGTTGGCCGCCAATCGATGAGGAAGTACGCAAATTTGTTATTACAGTCGCTGAAAGGGTGAAGAAGAATGGAAACAAGTTTGGGGATATGCTCAGGCATAAGGAAAGAGATAATCCCAAGTTCTCGTTCTTATACGACAAACGGGTGAGCCTGACCGTCTTTTGGTCAACCCTTTGCCAGCCTATTAACACGACCTGGCAGATGCCCGAGTATCATCTTTTCCGTTCCGTTGCTGAACGAGATTACAAGTGTCCGTACGCAGACATCCCATTCAACGATGATGTGAGTACATGAAGCACTCGTTACAGGAGGCACGGTCTGATATAGTGGATGTTAGGGAGGGGTTTCACCTTACTCGACTGACGGTGGCGAAGACTCTGAAAAGGAACGGGTAAGAAAAGGTTCCTTGGGGCGACTGGCACAGAAGCGGTTCGAGAATATGCTTCGAACATTGAGTGGGCGAAAAGGAGAAATCGCGGCTTGCATGGTTTTCTCTCTGGAGCACGCCGATGCAGTTACGGAGGTATAACTACACGAGTGCTTGATACCTACGCTATTTGCTCATCGCTTTTCTCTTTAGGTTGTCGACATCATCATCAGCTCGCTCCTCATCGACTCCACGCCGGTTCCTAGAAAGATTGCTCGGCTGCATGTCATCTGTGACATCCTTCACAACTCTGCAGCAACTATTCCCAACGCATGGAAGTTCAGACAAGAGTTTCAAACGCAGCTTCCGCCTGTCTTTGATCACCTCAGCGAGATTTACCAATCCTTCCCTGGTCGCATAACAGCGGAAACGTTCAAGAAGCAAGTTCTTGCGGTTGTCGAGGTCTGGGAGGACTGGATCATCTTTCCTCCTGACTTTACGACTGATCTACGGAACCGGCTGGACGGAGTCAAGCAGAGCACCAAAGACGAGGGGACAGCGGAGGAAATGCCAGTGGATGATTCAGCAAACGGGGAACCATCAAACGCTTCTACGGGTGCTGCCGCCGCCCTGCCTCCGAAGTTCCGACCGAGTGGATTCAAACCTGCGGAACTCCAGCCTGCAGAGGATGCCGAGGACATGGACATCGATGATAGCGACGCGGATTTAGAGGGTGAAGCAATAGCGATGGATGGAGAAGAGTTGGATATGTGAAAAGGTTTCTCTTGTATATACGTGCTCTGGATTTCTCCTCTCTTTCTGTGCTCATGACGATTTCCTGGAATGCAAGTCCTCTCATCTACCAAATTTACCTTTAATGGATTTCGGCGCCCGGTTGTGGGGAAAGGAGTTGGTGGCCAAGAGTCTCACGGTTGGCTATTGAACGTTTGACTGCGCTTGGCTTCGACGGGCGCTGCCTCTGACGTCCTTTACACCTTAACCAGCTTTGCACGAACTCCCTTTCCTCTCTTTTTTTCTCTCTCTCTCTTACGACTCTCGTCAGCTTAGGCCTTCTTCAGGCTACTCCTCCATGCGATCGCTCAATGAACTTTCACCGTTACGATTATGACGAGCTCCCCACGGCAGGCCCTTCTTCCCCTCAAGACCACTATTATCCCTCCTTTCCTCAAGCCTCCCACCAGATACACTCCAACTCAGCACCCCGGCGCCCATGGTCACCAGAGCATGTTAATCCCGACTATGGCAGCGATGGTGGCGCAATAGCGAGGTATCTCGAGCGGCAGGAAAGGGGTCAGCCGACGGTGGCTGCGCAAGTCCATCGCAATAATGAATGGGGGATGGATGGGGACCGCCGATGGGATGGCGCAAATGACGGATATGAAACAAATTCGTACGGTCATGAACGGTGGCATGCGGATGGGGGGCGTCATCGAAGGGAGCGAAGGGAGCGAAGGGAGGCGTCGGGATCATCTGTGGATGCCCTGGATCTGGCAGATTACTCTGGAACACTTGGGAGGCGGGCAGCAGCTATGGAAGCTCACTCCTCTCCAGGATTTCAGAGACGGGTACCTCCTGTCGACAATTCAAACGAAACATACTCGCGATACCCGACGCCGGCCACCATCAATAGCCGTGTAGCATTCAACCTTAATGACACCGCTCCGGTTGATAGGCCGTTCTCTGCACAGAGTCTCCAAAGTCGTGGAACTCACGGTAGTAATCGGTCTATTGGATCTCCGCCATCTCTCGTCTCCGCTCGTGAGGGTCTCGCCACCCTTTCCACCACGTCCCGGTCTGCCGGCCGTTCATCTCCTCGATCACCTCCTCCACATGCCTTCGCTGGCAATAACTCGAAGAGGAAGAACAATCAACGTCATATTTCTCTTCCCCCGGCTTTTCCTACGGGACCAAGACCCGGAGAACCAGCGATCTTTGCGGCCACAGCAGGATCAGTTGGAGGGCATTCAACGCATTCAGATCCATTCCACCAGGCCGGGGACTACGATGTCACGCGGTTTCCGAAATGGTCAAGGGACTGGTACTCCAATACACCGAACGGGACGAAAAAGAATACCGGGACGACATTTCCAATGGTTGCCAATAACGAACCACAGGAGGCGGACCTCGGTATATGGCCTCCACAGGCAGCCCCTACCTATCCCACCTACCCGTACTCCTCTCAATCTCCTCAATCCAGCGCCCACGACGTCGGTGCACCATCGCCCGTGCCTTGGGGCAGCTCAGCTTCCCATCTGACCAACCCAGATGGGCTTCCGCAATACGTACCCGATACAGTAAAGGAGGAGCGCATGCGAATGCTGGAGAGAGAGTTTGGGAACAAGAATGGGAAAGGAAAGGAGAGAATTGACGATGGAACACAGGTTGGGAGCGTAGATGACGAGGGAGCGCTGATCACATCTGGTCCACGACGCCGATCAGCTGTGCGATGGACGCAGACCATCCTAGCGTGCGGAGGAGCTGCAGCGGGTATCTATGGCGCGTTAGCAATTCACCCAAAGACGCCTGCCCCTCCAGCTGGCAAACCGCCAGCCTACGTCCTATACGTCCTCTCCGTCGCCACTTTCCTCTTCATGGTCTGGTTCTTCCACATTCGCCCATGCATGCGGCGTCGTAAACGACGAAAGAATGACAAGTACACCCAGAAGATGAATCCCGCTGGGATTATGGTCCTTCCGATTGTACAGGGCCTTGGGGGCAAAGGGAAAAAGAAGAAAGGCGGAGACATGGCGATGGGAATGGGAGGACCGCCGGGGAAGAAAGGAAAGAAGGGCAAAGGTGGTGCTGGACCGGGCCAGGGAGTGCAAGTGAACCTAATCGTCGATCCAACAATGTTTGGAGGGAACGGTACCGGAAGAGGGTCGCGTCGAAAAGGCGGATACGGGGAAGAGGACGATGTTGACGATGAGTACCAACCTTCAGACGAGGAGAGATCAACCACCACCCGCTCGAATGGGCCGCGGAGAAGGGGGATTTATCAGGGCTTGCAACTGGAGCAGGACTGGAAAGCCGCGAGGAAGCGATTAAAGTGGCAAATTTTCATTGACATCCTATTGATGATCATCTGGGCGGCTGCCGCTTTCTATGTCCTTTGGGGTGCCCGCTGTCCACCAGGAGGCTTTGAAGGATGGTATGCTCC
Organism: Tulasnella sp. 424; assembly: GCA_019633425.1. NCBI lineage: Eukaryota > Fungi > Basidiomycota > Agaricomycetes > Cantharellales > Tulasnellaceae > Tulasnella > Tulasnella sp. 424. Next base: position 30,946 of record WSUB01000011.1, on the reverse strand, counting down.
TTTTTTGTTGAATTGGTTGGGAAGGAATCACTGACCGCGTACCTTCCTCCATCGCCTCTAGGTGCAACGCTTATAACGTCGCCACCGCTGCCGCCTTTCTTCTCACCGTAGCATTTGGCATCGCCACCTACTTCGACATTCGTGATCTATTCGCCAGCAAACAATCCCCTCGTACACGGACCTGACTCTTTCTGTTGCCTTTTTGTTCCTCTTTCTTCACTTATCTATCCCAACGCAACCATCGGACTCACCCAGCTGCCTCTCTTCCAACGCATCTGCATATTTCGGACTTCTCGACTCCATACATCTTGTGGATACCCCTTCCATCACTTGAATTTTTCGCCCTCTCTCTGTGACTGCAAACTCTGTTTCACTATATTATGACTCCACTCGACTTACTCCTGCCTTCGTTTTTTTTTTTGTTCTACTTCTTGTTTATCTCTCACGACCAATGTTACGACCTCTGTTTGTTATTGCTGCATTCTGGGCCTCGAAGTTTCACCCCACGCCTGCCAAGATCAGCGAGAAATGTGGGAGGCAGATGGACATCCATCCGCTCGATGGCGGACCTTGCTGTTCGATGTGAGTTGTTGCAAATTGAAGTCTCGATACGGTCATTCAGGATATCGGCCTGTCGAACGAAGTCCGGATCCGCCATCATATTTGAATTTTGTTTTGCACTCCTGTTCCCCTCCCTGCACCGGACGAACGGCACCCCGTCGTTTTTTTTCTCAAGCGTTATATGGTATCTAGACCAGGGCGTTTGCCGGTGCCGAATAACCAGGCCTTGGAACGTGAGGAGGCCACACCCATTCCTTGTCCTACCCTCGGGTTCCTGAAACCAAAAAAGGTAATGAACATCGCAGCCACATGACACGTCCATCAACGAAAAGAGAAGCTTCCGGTACGCTCCACCGATCTGCGAATGGGATTATGACTCATGAATATGACTCACTGTTCTTCCAACATACGTACACATCGGACCGGTCAGTGCTTTAAAACCATCTTCTTCGCAAAGGCCCCGACTCGCATTACTCCCCTCCCTCGCCACCATTCAGATACGATCTCACGCGCATGGGGACTCGGCACCAGGTACGTGACTTGAAGACCTGGCTCGTTGAGCTTTGGAATTGACACCACGGATACCCGTTTAGATTTATATCATCGCCCAGGTCCTGGGGTGCTATCGCGTTGTCGCTGTCTTTCATATTCAGTCGTTGTATCCCCCCGAGGCTGTCCACTTGGCCTGGTGTCTGCTGCAGCTCATCGAGAACCATACAGAGCCCATCGAGAAAGAGCTTCGCTGTCTGAAAGAAAACAGCTATTCTGGGAGAGACACGGAATACCCTTGTCCGTATCTCGCAGCTCTCCTTTTTCAGCGCGTCCAGGACTTTTACGGTCCCTATAAAGGCACGTATCCAGAAGGTGTGATCGGCAACGATCCAGGGATGCAAGGCGAGCCCCTCTGAACCAAGTACACCAAAAACGTCTCTGATGGTACATCCGAGCACAGATAACAACAGTGGCTTTACAGTCATTGATGTTACCGACCCTGACTCGCCAGCCTATTGCTTCTGGGGCTGGAGCGGTGATTATGGCTTTTCCCCCGGGTATCCCATTGCCCCCAAAGCCTATGCTCTTCGATACTACACAGAAGACGAAGGTGAAAGAATGTTCGAAGATCTGGATCGAGAGGTTCAGAATGCGATCCGGGAGATTCAGAACTGGAGGTTCATCGGCCGCAAAGACATTCTTAGCGAAGCCTGGGAGAGTGTGGAGTCTCCTATGCCCGCTGGGATAGAAGAGGAGCCACTCTCGCACGGCTCCGAGGAGTTCATGAAGGCTCTTCGTACCGTAATCGGGACAGGCAACGCGGAGGACGCTCAGAGAATGGCGGACAAAATATCCACCACGCATGTAGTCGTCGAAAGCCTCCGGAAAACCCTTCGCCGAGAGACCCTTCCAGAGCACTGCAATCCTATTCTGAATAAGGTTTTCGTGATTACTCAAGAACTCTCCAGGAGCGACGAGCTAGATTTGAGCTGGATGCAACTCTCGCCAACCCAGATCTCGCAAATCGTTCAAGCCGTCGTCCAGACTTACTCTTTCAAGATTTCCGGTCTCGACATATCGGGAAACGATACTATCACGGAGGAGACGCTATCAGAGATATTTAAGCTGGAGAAGGCCAAGGATATCAAGCGCGTGTTCTTGTTTGGGTGTTCAAAGGTCGAGGATATCAGGAGAGCAGATATGCCCGGTAGGATTGGGGCAGATGAAGGGGTGGAAGTATTTAATTCCTACTTCCCCGCAAGCCTCTCCGAGTTCAGGCCTTGGGACACTGGCTCGTCTTGAATGTTCCTTCTTGAAGTACAGTCAGACCCAACATGTAAATTTACGAGCCTATAATCAGATATCGTTGTTTTTCTTTCTTTTTCTGAAATTCATTTACCCCGATATTATCAGGGACGATTACTGAGCTGGTCTGCCAGGCACTTCGGGGCGAAAGTGTATCGTACGACCGCAGTCCCTTCGCCGCTCGTAAAGCTCTGCAATTCAAAACGAAACACCCGCCGCTAGCGCTTTTCATGCCCCAACGGGCGGCAGCTATCTTCACTCCTAATAAGTATTCCGCACGGTTCCCCAAATACTTTGAAATTATCGCGTCTCATCCGCAGCGCAGCTCCGCCATCTTCCTCTCCCTCTCATAACCCTCACGCCACCGGCACCCAAGGTACCACTACCGTAGCGGCGCACGCGCCATTCCCCGACTCTACCTCAGTACCTCAGTCCCTCAGCATTGCAACGTGAATATGAAGAAACAATTTAATCTTCTCAAAGTGGCTCACCCATTGCGTGAGATAGATAGCCCGAGACAATTTAGGGGCTGAAGTGGTGAGAGTGCATAGGCGCAACAATCGGCGCAAGGCTTTGGAAGTTTAATGGAAAGGGAAAGCTTGGAAATCATGAAACGTGGAGTGGCTTCGCTGCGGGGCTCCAAGCATTTCCAAAGACATGCAGAGAGGCTGGCCATGATGCGTGGAAACATACATTCAGCCATCTCATCTGGTCTTGAAGTGATTCTGTGAAAAGCAAGTGCAAAGGTCGGGCAAGCGCATAGTTGTTCCCTTTTGGTAACGTGCGAGGCCTGATTGATAGCAGACGTTATCGGAAGTAATTTGTGGCTAGAGGGCACCGTCCTCATCGTTAGTACTTGTGGCAACATGCATCGTAGCCACTTTAGCGTGCATCTGCCATTCATCTGTGGGCCGGTGTCTTCTGGAGGACCTCGGTCAGGTAAAACGAGGGAACAGGCTCCGGTAACACTGTTTCCCAAGACAACCCTCAGCGTGGAGATCAAGATTATACTTTGCTAGTCTGTGTCCCGTTTAATAAACGCCTCGCAATATTTCAGATGCGATTCATACCTGGAGACCGGCAGTAATGGGCTCGATATCGATATCTGTGTCAACATATCGTTTCAATCTACGTAAGCAAACCGTCCTAAGGGTCACCTGCTATCGAAACCGGCCCTCTGGCCACTTTACAAGTATGTTGATGTTCGGTAAGTAGCTATATCACCTCTTCGCGGTTATTGTGTAGTTGAGGTACGGGTTTCCCTCTTAAAAATGGGCTGATGCCCTCACTCTCCAAATTATACGTTGTTTCATATGCAATTGTTATTTGACGATCAATATCCAGATAATTAAGATTACAGTATATTGGTGAGTTTTCCAAGTATAGATTTGACCACTTGGATTGGCTGGTGGGGGAAGTCCCGGGTAGGGAGTGATCCCAAATCAGATTGTTGGAAAAGAAACAAAAGCAACGATATGCTATTCCGATTACTAATATAATCGTGAATTCTTGGCTTCCTAAAATGTACCAGAGATTGGAAGCTTGGCCAAATGGGAGAGGAGGGGGTCTTACACGCGTGGGGCTTGGAATAAGACTCTGAGGCGTGGGAAGCGTGCCGATTTTTCCGAGGCGTTAGCCCTAATGCACACGGAAAATCACCCAAGAGCCAATATACTAGTAGTGGTATTGGGCTTTGGAGTTCCTTTTTGAATTCTATCTCCATACTTGGGCGGCCTACAAGGCTGTGTGACGATATCGCCGCTCTTTGAGCTGAAACGCACCTGAAACCTGTTCGTCCAGCCCCGACAAAACCCTCCTCTACTACGTAGAGTCGGGGACCAAATACTGCCGATAATGTCACAAGACGCAAGAATAACGCTGGGAAGAAAGACGGGAATTATAGCCCTCCGTATCAAACACCGTCGTGCGTAACTTGACGTGTTAGACCAAAATGGTGGCAAGCGTCTCGGTCCCTCGTGGGCCCTCCCAGGGCTGTGTTGAGCGCTCACACACCGCTCCCTTTCCCTCCCTCGCTTCATTTATCCCCAGCCACTTCTAACCTCTCCTCCTATACACCGCAAATCATGTTACGCCAACCGCCCCCAAAACCGCCTGCGACATCTGAACGATCTCCCCCGGTTCCAACGAATAGTGTCTCAAGTCAAGAGCTCCGCGATAAAGGGGAGCTCACGAAGAGCGCTACATTGACTCTACTAGAGGTGATCCCGCCTGCTAGTAATAAGGGAATGCTCGTCCGCTGACATCCTCGATACACCAGAATACCAACTGGCCTCCTGAGTCGAAAGATGCTGTTCGAAAGCTGGTCCAGACGATCAAAACCTCACCCGACCTTCCTCAATACGTATCACCTGTCAAGGATTCTACAGAGGAATTCATCCAGTATGTATGGCCTTCCGCAGGCCTGATATTGTGCTAAGCTTTGGGCTTGATAGTGTTCTGGAAGCAGTACAAGCAAGTCTGAAGAATGCATCGGAGAAGTACGGAAGGAAAGAAAGGGGACTCAGGGATGGAATCAAGCACACTATCTCTTCGCTACGTCGCGGCAAATGCACCGAGATATTACAGACATGTCGAGAAGATATCGAGAAGGTCTCGACAACGCTTCGTGTGAGTGTATAAATCAGCATATTTCATTTCTTGTCACGACTTCGCTCATATGTCCTTACAGAGCCGCTTAGAAAGCATGGCTGCAATCAGTAAGCAGCTTGCTCGGACTCGCCGACTAAGCCACACTGACTGATGCCAGGTTCTACCTCGTTAGAGAGTGTGGAACACTCAGAATTGCCCTCTGACCTTCGAAATCAGCCAACCACGTTCCCATTTGACGTTTCGGGTGCTCCGGAATCGCCGATTTCTTCAGGTCTCCAGGCAAAGACCGCTGAGCAGCCTCCTTCCGAAGAGCTTGCACCCAGTCAGCAAGCATCTATCCAAGCCTCTCCACCTGACATCCCCGACGATCAGGAAAACCGTACCCCCGTGCGAGATGCAGTCCTCGTTGCCGCCAGGAAAACTTTCAAGACCGTTGAAACCGTATCTGGAACGATTCCCGCAGTTGGAGACTTTGTCGGAGTCGCCGCTAAAGTTGGATTGGCGTTTGTCAAAATGATCGAGGTGAAACTCGACTCATTTCTCTGTCTATTTACTCTCTAACCTGGGACCTCTAGACTATGGACAAGAACGAAGATGTGGCTATGGAGCTGGCTTCAGACACGTCTAAATTATCCACATACCTTGAACACATCAAGAAGAAATCGAATGCAGAGGATGGCGACGAATTGGCTGAACACATCCATGATCTACACAGGTACGCCGGTTTTTTTCAAGCAAAGAACCCGGAACCGCAGGATGACATAACATATTGCCTAGGGAGCTTGAACGCATCCAGAAGAATGTCAGCAACTGGAATTCCTTGGGCCGCTTCAAGAAAGCATTTTTGGCTAGCGACCGCGCTGAAGAGCTAAAAGGTCATCAAGATACCGTTCAAACTGCGTTGGAGGAAATACAGGTTCATAATGCATTCACGTCCGCCGGTCAATTCCCTCACCTTGTTTCGATAATAGTTACTCGTCAGCCTGAAAACCTCGGATCTCGTCATAGAACTAAGTATGTATTGATCACGCTCGCTTGTGAAGAACTTGGTCTGACGACTTTACTTCAGACAATAGCGAGCTACGAGCGGAGCGACGACGTCTTCTCGACCGCCTCGGGGATGGAAATTACGGAGCGAGAGGAAGCTCGATTGAGGACGTCGTATGCCTTCCCGGCACGAGAATCGAAATCTTGGACCGTATAAACAAGTGGATCAAAGATACGTCGACTTCGGCGGAGCGCGTGCTCTGGATTCGAGGGATGGCGGGACGCGGGAAATCGACGATCGCCTCCACGATTGCCCATAGCTGGGCGTCGAAGGGGTCGTGTGCCATCTTTCACTTCCGACGGGGCCAGAATACGTCGGATGGCCGGTTTATCTGTGCCCTCGCCAGGCAACTTGGGAAAGGCTTAGTCCCGGAAGTGAAGAGCGCAATCCTGGCTTGCGTGAGGGAGAACGAAGACATCGCAAAGGAACGCCTCGACCAACAGTTCAAGACTCTCCTCGTCGGATCGCTCGGAAAGCTGCAGGATCACGCCCACCCAATCATAATCATCATTGATGCCCTTGACGAATGCGAGAACGTCGCCGAAGCCGTGCGCTTCGTTCGACTCATTGATCAGCACTCCTCACTCCTCTCTACCAACGTCAAATTCCTACTCACATGTCGTCCCGAAGCACCGCTCCTTGTCGCACTCGAACCGAGGAAGTGGCACGCCGAAGACCTCGACTCAATATCCCACGTGGGTGAAGATATCACCAGGTTCATTCAACACTCGTTCGCGCAAATCCGAGATGACCATGACCTTCCCGAGAACTGGGCTTCGTCGGCACATGTCGAAGGCGTGGTCGAGATGTCCCAAGGTCTGTTCCAATGGGCTCGTACAGCAATTACGTACATCGGGGAAAGGGCGCCTGTCCAGCGACTGCAGGAGTTGCTGCAACACTCGTCAACATGGGGTCAACTCGATCATTTGTACCGCCAAATTCTTTCGAAGGCCTTCGATGAGGCGGCAAAACACTCGATGCGAGAACAACTACTCTTCTGGGTACTGGAAACACTCGTAGTAGCTCCTTATCCTGTATCACTCGAGGTGATCGCCTTCTTGCACGCCGACCACAAAATCTTCGAGGGCCAGGAGGACACTGTCCAGTTTCTTCGGAACGACCTTCTCGCGGACCTCAACTCCCTTCTTCATATCCCTTCATCCCAACGCGAACCCTTGCGGTTGATGCACACATCCATTCGCGACCTTCTGGTGACCCGCAAACGGTGCGATCAGCATTATTTGATCGAGTCCGTTCAAGCCCATCAGCGCCTCGCAAGTATAAGCCTCGGGATCATGGAACGCGACCTGAGGCAAAACATTTGTGACCTGTCCGACCTTTCGAAGCCGAATTCCGAGGTCCAAGATGCAGTAGAGAGTCATGTGCCCAAGGGACTTCAGTACTGCTGCCGTTTTTGGTCCATTCATTTAACAACTGGGATACCGTGGTCGGAGACTAATGGAGCGACTGCCAGCGATGTTATATCCAAGTTCAGAATGATTAGTGAAGAGAAGCTCCTGGCCTGGCTCGAAGTCATGAGTTTGATCGGAGCAACGATTGAAGCATATACTCTAGCAAAGCAGGTGCATCAGTGGCTTCAGGTTAGTACCGCCTCCCAAAGTATTGTGCAGAAGGTGCTACAAGTGGACTAACCCTGAGGTTCACAGCAATGGCCTCCCAATATGTCCGGCGGTGACTTGGCTACCCTCTGGAACGACACCCAGCGATTCATCGCATCGTCCGTGGAGCCAGTTTCGTTCGGTGCGCTTCACATTTACGCTTCAGCTCTTCCCCACTGCCCATTGGAGACAAAGCTGTGGGCAAAGTATGGCGGTCAAGCAACAGCTCGGATTCTCCATGGCGAGCGGCAGCAAAGCTGGCCAGCTAACATATGGACATCATCCGTTGGTTTCGTTGGTTCAGTGGTATCGAGAATCGAATTTTCACCGGCTGGTGAGGTTCTGGTATGTGCGTCGACGGACTGGACGACTCGGTTATTGAATTCTCAGACTGGAGCATCGATGGACAACCCTCTGACCAGTGACCAAGACCAGATCACGTCCGCTGTCTTTTCGCCAGATGGCAAGGTTCTGGCATCCGTGTCGAAGGACAAGACAATTCAATTATGGGATGCTCGGACTGGGGCACAGTTCGGTGACCCTCTGACCGGTCACACGGAGGGGATCACGTCTGTTGTCTTTTCGCCGGACGGCAAGGCTCTGGCATCTGGGTCGAACGACAAGACTATTCGACTGTGGAATGCTCGGACTGGGGCACAGTTGGGCGACCCTCTAGCCGGTCACACGCAGTCGATCATGTCTGTTGTCTATTCGGCGGACGGCAAGATTCTGGCATCTGTGTCGAAGGACAGGACCGTTCGATTATGGGATGCTCGGACTGGGGCACAGTTGGGTGAACCTCTGACCGGTCACAGGCAGTCGATCATGTCCGTTGTCTTTTCACCGGACGGCAAGGTTCTGGCATCTGTGTCTTTTGAGAAGATGGTTCGACTATGGGATACTCGGACTGGGGCGCAGTTGTGTGACCCTCTGACGGGTCACACGCAGTGGATCGAGTTTGTTGTCTTTTCGCCGGACGGCAAGGTCCTGTCATCTGCGTCGAATGACAGGACGGTTCGATTATGGGATACTCGGACTGGGGCACAGTTGGGTGACCCTCTGACCGGTCACACGGAGAGGATCAGGTCCGTTGTCTTTTCGCCGGACGGCAAGGCTCTGGCATCTGGATCGAATGACGGGACGGTTCGATTATGGGATGTCCGGACTGGGGCACAGTTGGGTGACCCACTGACCGGTCGCACGGAGTCGATCACGTCCGTTACCTTCTCTCTGAACAGCAAGGTTCTGGCATCTAAGTCAGTCAATGGAAGTGTTCAACTGTGGGATACTCGTACTTGGCAAATATATATTGGATCCTTAAAGATTTTCACTCTCAACCACCTTAGTTTTAAGTCGAACTGGATATCCTGTGGTTCCAAGCGCTTGCTGTGGTTACCTGTTCGCTATCGGGGTATTTACCCGCCCTCAATCCATTTCTCTCATGGACGACTAGCTTTTCTTTCCGATGGAATTATTTCTATCATTGATGTTTCCGAGTTCTCGAAATCTCCGCTTTCTCATGTACAATAGAAATTCCATGTATATATTTCGATTTCTGCGTCGCAGTACACAGGCCTAGGGCATCACCACATGTTCATGGGACGCCATAGAGACCATTCCTCAAGAAAGAAGAGACTCGGTCTACTTCAAGTTCTGGGTTTTTGAAACTGACGAAGTGAATCAGCACCGTGTGCATCGATTGATGCCGAACGAGGCCTCGCGTGTGTTCTCACAGAGCTGTGAATGCGATCGTGGCTCATGAACGTGACTCATTGTTCTTCCAGCACTCATACACATTCAGTCCGCGCATTTAAAGGAGATCATCGTGCCTACGTCGTACGGGATTCCATCTAGCTACCACTCACACACGATCTCTGTGGGATGGGAACTCGGCATCAAGTACGTGATTTGGCTGCTTGGTTGCTTTGCGGCTGGGGACTGACGCTACAGACCACCCATCTGAGATCTATATCATCGCGAAAGTCGGGGACCATTATCGCGTTGTCGCTATCTTCCATCTTCAGTCGTTGTATCCCCCCAGCGCTGTCCACTTGGCCTGGTGTCTGGTTCAACTTATCGAGAAGCACGCAGAGCCCCTTCAGAAAGAGTTGCACTGTCTAACGGAGGACCGCTACGCTGCCAAGGACGCGGAATACCCATGTCCGTATCTCTCATGTCTACTTTTTCAGCGGGTCCAGGACTTTTACGGTCCCTATAAGAACACATATCCGGAAGGTGTGATCGACAATGATCCATGGACGCAAGGTGAGTTCCTTACGAAAGAACCACGCCGAAAACGTTTCCAATGGTGGACTTGAGGATAGATAACAACAGCGGCTTTACGGTTATCGACGTCACGCACCCCTTCACACCAGCCATTTGCTTCTGGGGCACCGATGCCTATCCGGGCTACCCGGCCGGGTATCCCATTGCCCCTGAAGACTACGCTCTTCGATACTATGTAGATGCCGACGAAGAAAACGAACTCGAAGAGTTGGATCAAGAGGTTCAGGATGCGATACGAGGGCTCGAGAATCAACCTTTCATCGACGACAGGATGATCCTTGACGAGGCGTGGAGCAAGTGGATCCCCTTCCTTGACGAGACGGAAGAGGAGTCTTTATCTCAAGGCGCCGAGAAGTTCATGGCGGCTCTCCGTACCGCAATCGAAGCGGGCAGCACGGAAAACGCCCAAAGGATGGCAGACACCCTATCCGTCACACCCGAGATCGTGGAGGGCCTCCGGCACGTTCTCCATCGAGAGACCCTTCCGGGGCACTGCAATTCCATCCTGGTCAGGGTCTTCTCGATCGCTCAGGGCCTCTCCAAGAGCGACGAGCTGCTAGATTTGAGATGGATGCAGCTCTCACCGATCCAAGTCTTGCAAGTCGCTCAAGCAGTCATCCAAAACGAATCTTTCAAGATTTCCAGTCTCGACATATCTGGAAATTCGGCTATCACGGTGGAGACGTTATCGGAGATATTTAGGCTGGAAAAGGCAAAGGAGATCAAACGTGTGTTCTTGTTTGGATGTACGAAAGTCGAGGGCCTTAGGAGAGGAGATATGCCCGGCAGGATTGGGGCTGATGAAGCGGCGGAGGTGTTTAATTCCTACTTCCCCACAAGCCTCTCTGAGTTCAGGCCCTGGGACATTGACACTGGCAGCGACGATGATTGAATCTTCCTCCCTAGAGTTTTAGCCAGACCGTCTCATAAACAAGACGATGGATTTCAAAAAAAGTAAAGTAAAGTTTGACAAGTGAATTTTATCTGCCCCTAAAAGAGTTTGTCCAGGAGATTTCCCGAAGCGTTCCTAGTTCACCGTGAGACCCTCGACCCTCAAACCGACATCCGAGTACGACACGAGTGGGCTCCTGTTTAGTTGATCTCACGTCAAAATATTCCGGATCTCAATTCTCGGGCTTGAAGCTAACGAAACGGAGTACGCCGAGAGCCTTGGATGGAAGCTGTGCAGGGCACGTGTCCTCAGTTGGCCGTATCGAAAAACGTTAACGGAGAAGTGAATCGAGATATATGCGAAACCTGGACGTGTATGATGTTACCTAAGACGAGACCGCGAGGCTTCGAAGCGAGAGCGTTTCGAAGAGAACTTGCAGGCCGAAGACTCCAAGCAATCGAGGATCCCTTTCAGAAGCTAAGCTGTTTGAGGCACTGAAGGCGTCTGTGGATGATAAGCCCGATGGTGAAAAACACAACTAGATGACGAGCATGACGTTATGAGTTGAGGGAAATGACGAGAGGAGGGGAGAAAGGTTAATTAAAACTTCAGCACCCAGGATTCCCATGTGGTCCCCCACCATGGTACTAACTGAGCGGTACAGTGCTTGACTGCGCAGATCGGACGGGATGCGGTATTTTCACTGTCCTATGGCCGAAGATGTCTATACTTGCTTTATGTAAAATCTATATAGCATGCGGCGCGGGCAGACAAAGATAGTTAAATGCTCTTGATTCTGGCTGCCAGCTGGCTATTACATGTATAAACCCAGACGCAAGAGCTATGGCAATAAAAACCGAGAGGGGAAAAAAAGGGGTCGCAAAGAACAGAAAAAAAAAAGGCATACGCGCAAGAACATTTCGGAGCATACGGTACAGGCGATTGTCATACAAGCGAAGAAAAGAGAGAGAGAAAGAGAAGATCATATTCTGCCAAAGCGGGCAAATGAGCTGAGAAAAAAATCAATCAGGTAAGCAACAGGTGACAGTGACGGCACGAAAAAAAGGGCATGGCAAAGAGGACGGCACGGCCGAGGACAAGGAACTCGAGAGGGGAAACGGGCCAAGACGCCCCAAGGGACGGCAAGGAAAGGGAAGAAGGTGAAAGAGTAGGGTGGTGAGAGTGGCGAACGCGCTCACAAAACGCAACGACGGACGATGATGAAGAGCCCGGGAGGGCGAAAAAAAAGTTCGAATTTGTGAAAAGAGAAGAAGTGCCTACCACAAACCCCACAAGACAAAAGAAAGGACACAAGAGAAGACACAGAGGATCGAACTCGGAGCCCAATCGCAAACTACCGCCACCACTCAACCTTTCCCGCCCCTTCTTCATTCCGGTCCACCGCCCCCACCAGCTCTTGAACGCTGTTCCATCTCCTGCTGAGCGGCGGCCAACGTCGCAGCAGCCACCTTCTTCCTCGATTCAATGCTCTTCCCTTTACCTTTCCCGCCATTCGGAGACGAGTTCAACGTCGGCGGGAGCGGTCCCTGATGCTGGTGCTGATTCTGCCTTTCAATCGGATCGTCATTACTAGCGGCGGAATGATGTTGATGGTGTGAAGTCGTGGATTGCATAGCGGACGGGGCGATTTGGTATATCGAACCTGCTAATGAGATTGTACGAAGAAAGGAAAAACACTTTCAGCCTCTCCAGATTGACCAGTCCTTTAGATGATTTCCCGCACCTGGCTGTTGGACGACGTAACCCGTAGGGAACCCCGCATACGCCATCTGACCGAAATACTGCAACGGGAACGCGTGCTGCTGGATCTGCACCTGTTGCGCAGAGGACGACGATCCCGCCCCAGCACTGCTGCTACCTCCATCCCCATTCGCGTTCTCCTCCATTCCAGAGCCGGAAGCAGCCACGACGGGTTGCGTCGCGATGTAGTACTGCTGCGGTGGGTACTGCAGCGTGCCGTCGGGTGCTTTTTGGAACTGCATCTGGGCGGGTAGCATGGCGGGTTGAAGCTGGATGTGCTGTTGGGCGGAAGAGGAGGGCGAGGAGGAGGACGAGGCTTGTGGCGGATGTTGTTGAACGGGGGATTGAGGGAGGTTGGATGGGGATGAAGTCGCGCTGCCGTTTCCGCCAGATTGGACCATTGTGGGGGTGTAGGAGTAGATAACGGTGCCACCAATTGCCTGGAATGCTGCCGCCGTATCGGGAGTGAGGATGTGAGTAGCTGCAAGGTTTGCGCTTCCCTGAGGAAGAGTCGGGTCTTCCTCTTCAAGGTCTACTAGTGGTCCCGAGGGTCAACTTATCAATTTCAAATTGAGAAAACGAACGGGGGGTTGTTGAACTCACCCTTGGGTTCCCTCTTCTTGTACGGTCCGCGCTTGATCCCTTTCTTTCTCTCCTTTCGCTGACTATCGACGCAATCCTTATCGATACCATATTTGACACACCGCGTACACGGGCGAACCTCGTCGCACTTCTTGCACGCCTTTTGGCAGTTGGTACATGCGTTTTTGACCTGTCTCCGTTTGGCTTTAAGTTGTGGGATGGCGATTATGCTTCCGTTTGGACCTGCAAAGTAGGCTATGGGGACTGAACCGGGCGGAGGGAAGGGGAGGGCTATTGCTTGGGCGGTGGATTGGTGGAGGGAATGAGAGGCGTCTGCAGAGGCTGCCTCCTGGGCGGTCAAAGCTGCTGCTGCCTGCTGGGGTAAGCTTGAAACGTCTGGTGAAGAAGGGGTTGCTGGAGATTGGGGAAATGCTGCTAGCAGTTCGGCGGCAGCCAGACCCTCCGAGTCAACGAGCGGGTGTTGTTCCTGCTGCAAAGACTGTTGCTGGGCCTGTGGGTCGTGCAAGGGCGTGCCATCTGTTGGATGGTCGACGAGGGCTGAATGTTGGTGGTGGTGAGAGGCATAGTACGCAGCGTACTGTTGAGGCGTTGAGGTAGTTGCATAAGATTGTTGGTGGTGATGCTGTTGGTGGTGGTGAGGATGGGGGATTTGGTCGGCCGAGGACGATTGGGCGGGCGGAGGAGGGGATCTGTGGCGTTGGGAGTCGACGGCCTGCTGCTGAGATTGGAATGAGGTTGTAGACGGCATCTTGCTTGGAGATCTAGAGATGATGGGTTGGTCGGTGCATCGCCGGGTTATAAAAGATAGTGGATAAAAAAAAACAGATAGGTGAATGGTGGGAGTCGTCAGTCCAGTTCGCAATTGACGATGAAGTGAGTGAACTGACCAGCAAGAAGGACGACGAGGAGGGTGTTGAGGACGCTGGTGAAGGGGGGGAGGAGAAGAAAAGGCAGGAGAGCAGTCAGCGTGGGTGCGGATTGGCTGCATGATGGCTGGGGGGTGCTCCGTTGGGGATGGGCGACGTGGACGCAGTTTGGAGGGGAGAGGGACGATGGGAAGAGGGTATAAGGGCACGCTGCTCACTGTCAATGGCTTCACGTCGACCACCTTTATTTTTTTATATTTTTTATACCTTCCTTTTTTAATTTTCTTGTTTTTATTCCTTTGGGAATTTCGTGAGGGATGTGTCAGAGTCGTCGGAGTCGATTCGGAGAGGGAATTCTAGGCGGAGTGCGAACACCCGCCGCCTTCATATAACCCCGTCTCGCTCTTCCCTCCCACGGGTACCAATATTTCAGTTGCACACTACAACTACAGTATCCCCATCTTCCACCTGCTCTCCTATAGGTTTAGAAAGTTCAACAAGCTTCCTTCCACCTTCCAATTCCACACTCGGCCCTTGAACCTCTAGCCCATATCCCTGCACCGTCCACAGATAAGCGCAGAACCATAAGTATAAGAGTTCAAGCTTCAATTAGCTCTCCCCTCAATAAATTGTTTACGCTGCACTTACAGTTGCATTCGGTGCAGCTTTCAACAGCGCAACCAGTCTGTCGACAACCTTGCCTGCAATCACGTCCTATGTTATAGTGCAGCGTAATAGCCAACCCGCGGTGTCAGGTGCCGAAAATACCCATACACCCTCGACACAATTCACTGACAAACTTCCATCGTGCCCTTACCTTGGTAACCCAATACGCCACCACACTGCCTGTCTCACCACCACTAGTCGTCGTCTCACATCTAGCCTTGAAGAACCGTCGCCTGTCGACAGGTGGGAGGGTGGCTCCAACCCTCGCATACTGTGCTTCAACCGGAACAGCTTGATGCCGCATTTTCATCACTTCCACTTTTCGGAGACGTGCCTCTTTCGCCGGGTCCTTTGGCTTGGGCGGCATTCCATTATTTGGATTTGGATTTGGGACGCTGCTGCTTTCGGTAGTTACCGAGCCACTCGGAGCACTTTCCGCTGGGGATGCATATGCCGTTTCTTTTTTCAACGCAGGGAACGCTTTTGCCAGAAGCGCTTTGGCTTGGGCGTTCTTGTCTTCTGTTGCAACCGTTGTAGGGACGCATTTATGAGCTTTGGGTTCCCTGTGACTAGGATGATGCACCACCACGCATGGCAAACATGCGGTCTTCTTCAAGTCTCCGTTTAGCAAACCCGTGAAACAAAATCCGTTATTTACCTGACGCAGAACGCTCCTCCACAACCATCGCACACAGCCGGGACTCTTCCTTCCTCAGCAACGGTACCACCACCATCCGAACCTTCATCACTTTTTTTAGCCGCACTATCCAAACTCGGCTTCTCGCAACCTTTTAGCTCGCATTTTTTCCGAGCCACCCACTGCTCCGCTCCTCCGGTTGTCGCCTGGAATCCCCCTCCACCTGCTACTACTTCGCATTCATGCCCCGTGCCGATGGAGATGTGTTCTCTGCAATATGTTTGCTGACACGCGTTGCATTTGATTGGAAGAAAGTCTTGTGTTCCGCAGTAGAGCTTGGAGCACGTCTTGCCGACCGATAGGGACATTCTATGGCCGGAGCTTCGAAGGGTTGTGGAGAGAGGGGGAGGGAAAGGGGATCGACGACGCGGTGGCGTGTGGATTTTAACGTTTGATTACCTCAGCTTAGATTTTTCCCATAGTTGTACTTTCACTTGAAAATTCATTTCATTCCAACCCCTCCTTCTTTCCAAATCTTGAATGTCGACTTACCTCTTTGGAGGGGGTCCGCTCCTACATTATGCTTCGGTCATTTACTCCCATGAACAGAACCCAAATAGCGATGCGATCGCGCTCAGCCAAAGCTTATGGGATGCTTTGAAGGACGACGCCGGGGTTGCCGGGGACGAGCTTAGCGAACAGCAGCGACATGTGCTTGCCGTGTCAATCAGGGTGTCCGACAGACAACGAAAACAAAAAAATCAGACCACCGCAGAGGACGATAAACCCTCAAACTCGTCTAATCTCGCGGCTCTCACAGTGTGGGCTACGATCGATACCAACGTGAGTGAGTCTGCCGCTTTACCCCGCGCCTTTGGTTGCTATCAAAGGTACCCGAATCTCACCTTATCGTTTTTGTTTCGGCAGGTCCCAGCTTCTTCGAACCTAATAACAATCCCAGAGTCGTTCCAATCCAAATACACATCCATCTTTCTCCCATCTCCAGATTCAACGTTTACGACAACGACGGCCGGCGATGGATCCATCTCCACCGACTCGCAAAGCTTCTTCTCACATACCGTCGCCTTAACTCGGCCTCCAACTTTGACGGAACTGTTCATCGTCGCATTATCAAACTCTGCGTATGGCTTACTGGAATCGACTCCTACGCAGGTGGAGGACTGGTTCTGCGACGACGAGGCCAACGCTGTTGTCGTCGCGGCAGACACCGGCGGGACCCAACGCATCACCACCAAAATGATTATCCGCCAAGGAGAAACCTACGCGTTTACTAAGCGAGCGAGTAATGGCATTCAAAACGGAACTGAAGAAAACGGAGCTCAAGGAGGAGGAGGTCCTGCTACCGGGCCTCACGCTGGCGTGGCCACATTCGCGTACCGTTACCGCGTGCTCATGGCCGAGCCGGTCTTGCAAGGCGTGGCGGAACGCGGCAAGACGAAATTCATCGTCGTACCCCCGCAAGAAGACGAGGCCGAGCAAGGACCCGGAGAGGAAGATGCTCGTCAGGACGTTACGGTGAACGGGCTCGACGGTGGAAGTGCAGCGGAGGACGGACGGACGGAAGACGGAGAGGAGTACGCGTACGACGACGACGAATCGAACCTTGAACTCGAAATCGACGAAAACTTCCTCGCTAGCACGGTGTTCTCTTCTTCGAAACCTGCTGGTTCGACGGCGAGGGGTAAAGCGGATGGGGGTGTCGGACACGAACGGTCCCCGTCGGGTGACGCTGCCGCGTCGAAACGAGACCCTTTGACCTTCTCGCTCAAGTCCTTGGAAGAGCCTGCATTCGAGGGTGGGGCGAACGTGGAGTATGAGGAGGCTACGTTGGTGTTGAGGACGCGGGATTTGGGCAGGGTGGGAGCGTTCAGTGGGGATTGGGTGATTCTAGGCGTGCAAGGAAGCGAGAGGCAGCAGACGAGGCTTGCTAGGGTCGTTTGCAATGATACAGTTGGGTAAGTCTCCCTTGTGCTTTGGTCAATCCGAACTCGGGATAAGATCTGACTCCTAGCATATCCAGACTTGCATCGACAGCGATCGCCTCTCCTACGCTGACATCCAACATCTTATCCTCTACAGCACCTTCGACCAACCCCACTATTACGATTCATCCCGCACCGTTCTCATCCTCACACTCGCCGCCCATCCCCACCGCCACGACGGCCACCATCGCGCGGATCGCGTCTCCCCACGCGTCGGACAAGACGTTCCAGCCGCTGTTCTTGCGCGCGTTGAAGGGGTACTTCCAAGGCCGAGTGAGGGTCGTGAAGGAAGGAGATATCGTTGCAGTACCGATTTGGGTCGAACAAGCCGATTTGTTGAAGTCTGGGAGTGGGAAGGATAAAGGTGCAGGCAAGGATGGGGCTGAAGAAGGAGGAGGAGAGAGGAAAGATGGGAAAGAGGACGGTGAGGAGATCAATGAAGATGTCTTGGACTATGAGTGAGTGGAAATGGACCCTGCTGGTCGTTTTTAGCTAACCACCTGGGTGGCTGGCAGCTTCGCTTTATCCTCGACTCGCCCTTCAAATGTGGTGTTTTTCAAGATTACCAACTTAGAATACGACATCCTCGACACGGGCATTAGTGGACGGGAATTAGACTCTTACGCTGCCGCCACGATGGGGGAGTTGGGCTGCCTCATAGACCCGACCATAACGAAGATGGTTCAAACGGGATTGGAACACGCTCGTATCCCAAACGTTCGGTCATTCTTTGATATCCGTGAGTCGCGGATCACTCAACAATGGCCCTACCCATCGTGAACTAACCCCAGTTTTGTTGCGTCTCAGGTACCGGATTTTGTGCTCTTCCCACTTCGTCCCGACTCACCGCCGCGGGTTCACCTTTCGCGAAGCTTCACGACATCGTTCAGGCGGTTCTCGCCCCATCTGCCGTCGACTACGGCCTCCCAATATCAGTCTTATTGAAAGGTTCGCGAGGTATCGGCAAACAAACAGTTGCAAGATGGGTTGCTGAAGACCTTGGAGTGCACGTATACGAGGTACGTTTATAGCTGTCCTGTGCTGCCTGACAGACTAATAACGTTCGCTCTTCAAGATCAACTGTTTCGATGTCGTTGGGGAGACCGAGGTCAAGACAGAAGGCATTCTACGAGCTCGCTTCGAACGAGCAGCCGGTTGCGCGCCGTGCATCTTCTTGCTGAGGCATATCGAAGCGCTAGCCAAGACGACACAAACTCTCGAAACAGGTCGAGGTGCGATGCTCCCTCCAGCCTTCATAGGTTGGAGAAAAGGTTTCCTGATTCCCTGTCTGATCTTTTAGAGCCAGCGATCATCCCAGCACTCCGGGAATGCATCGATGAATTGCGACAGGGTTGGAGAGTCTCTGGGTTCCCCACCATTCTGGTTGCGACTACAAGCGATCCGGAGCACGTCCCCGTCGGTATATTGGGTTGCTTCAAGCATGAGATTGCGTTTGAGGTGGGGACGGCTTCCTATAGATGGGGGGGGGGGGGGGAAACGTTACTGACAAGGAGGCCCGTTTGTAGGTACCCAACGAGCCCGAGCGATTGGACGTGCTTGGTACTCTTCTCGAAGGATTGCCGCTCTCCCCGGATGTATCTGTGCAGAGCATCGCTACCCAGACGGCTGCTCTGGTCGCAGCTGATTTAGTTGACTTGGTCGAGCGGGCCAACTTGGCTTCCATGGAACGAGTGCTCAAGACAACGTAAGTATTCAAGAATAAATTTATCGTTTAATGATACCCCATACATATACACTTCTATTTTAGCTCAGCCACTCAGCTCCGTCAAGCCGACTTGACCGCCGCAGGCATTCAACTCACAGCCGCGGACTTTGATGCTGCACTTTCAAAAGCAAGAGCATCGTATTCGGAAAGCATCGGTGCTCCGAAAATTCCGAACGTTTCTTGGGATGATGTTGGCGGACTCGCGAATGTCAAGCAAGATATTTTGGATACAATTCAACTTCCGTTGGAGCATCCGGAGCTCTTTGCGGATGGTTTAAAGAAACGATCAGGTTCGTCATTCTTGCTTGACTTCGATTTGACAACTATCCTGACTGTCGGCTCTGCCAGGTATTCTGTTGTACGGTCCGCCTGGGACTGGGAAGACCCTCCTCGCAAAAGCCGTTGCGACGTCATGCTCTCTCAATTTCTTCTCCGTCAAAGGGCCCGAACTACTTAACATGTACATCGGAGAGTCCGAAGCAAACGTCCGACGAGTCTTCCAAAGAGCTCGGGATGCTAAGCCTTGTGTCATTTTCTTCGACGAGTTGGACTCGGTGGCGCCGAAGCGCGGCAATACTGGTGACTCGGGAGGTGTGATGGATCGAATCGTGAGCCAGTTGCTAGCCGAGCTGGACGGAATGTCGGATGGAAAAGGAGGAGCCGATGTGTTCGTCATCGGCGCAACGAATCGGCCAGATTTGTTGGACCCTGCACTGCTTCGACCTGGAAGGTAGGCGATTTACGTTGTAGATTCCTTCTTTCAAGAAGTCCTGAACTGACACATCTTCGACTTGACCAGATTTGACCGAATGTTGTATCTCGGTGTTAGTGACACCCACGACGCCCAGTTAAAGATCATCCAAGCCCTTACTCGAAAGTTCCGGCTCGATCCTGCCCTTGAACTTCGTACTATTGCAGACCAATGTCCGTTCAACTACACGGGTGCCGACTTTTATGCTTTGTGCTCAGACGCGATGCTCAAGGCAATGTCTCGAAAGGCCCAAGAGGTCGACGCTAAAATTGGTAGGCCTGCTCGTTGATCTGTACAACTGCGAGGTCTAATGCGGCTCGCTGCAGCGAATCTCAATGCTCAGCCTCCTCCATACAAGCACCCCCACCCAATTACTCCGCAGTATTACCTGGCTGAGATAGCCACAGACACCGAGACGGATGTCGTTGTAGCCGAAGTTGACTTCAAAGCAGCATTGGAAGAGCTAGTGCCAAGCGTCAGCGCCAGTGAGATGGAGCATTATCGTCAAGTCCAGCAGAAGTTTGCCAAGGACACAATCAATTCGAAGAAGTCTGACGAGACTGAAGAGGAGCCACCATCAAGCTCAAAGGGCAAAGGGAAGGCGAAAGCAGTTGATTAGCTAAACAACCACATTGTGGCTAGGTCTTTCGCGTTCGCTGAAAACACATCGTTGGGACTTGATAATAGCAAAATTCGTTACCAGAGGCAAAATTGTCTCATTATTTAGGCTGAGGGGAGTTGGCCGAGTGGTCTAAGGCGGTGGCCTTAAGTTTGAAAACTTAGGCTATCCACTACGTAAGTGCGTGGGTTCGAACCCCACACTCCCCATTTTTAAACGGCTAGCTCGTTTGTTTTGCTATTGCCATGGCCTCGGCTTGGACCCGCGAACATCGAACGTTGAAACCTAAGCTTCGCGCACGCGTATTGAAACCTGTGTACGTTTCTACGATCTGCGTCAACACTTCTAATCCATACAAAGCATTACACTGCACTGCTAAAGTAGCCGATTCGCAGTATGACCTGGGCTAGAGCACAGTGCGTGTTGGTTGCAGATACAGAAGAGCTTCGTATTCCCAGCCCGGCTTCTGGACAAGGTTGGCCTATAAGTTGTTAATTCCGACGTCGGCATTGCGACTGACAAACGCCGAGCCCTTTCGATCCCCCTTGATGTATTCGATGAGCTTGATCTGAGATCCTTGGACGCGAAAGCCTTGTTGTAGAACTCGAAAACGGCAGTTTTCGATAATTCAACTTCTTAATTTCTCCAGAGGTGCCCAAAGTCGACAGCTCGACGAGAATATCTTTTCTTTCTCCCTGCGATCTGCTTGGGTGTCAGACATGTTCTTCCAAACCCAGAGACGTAATTTTACATGGGGCCCGGACTTTTTACACTGTACTTGTGGAATGAGAAGTAAAAAGAAAATGGAATACGTATGTTGCATTATACATGTGGACTGCGTAGACGTGGACCCCCCTTTCCCCTACCGATATAGACCCCACGGTTTCCCAACGTGGGGTGATGTCCAGAAACTTGCTGAGAGTTCAAGAAGTCAGAAACATCAATGATAGAAAACATTTCGTCGGAAAACAAAGTTATTCTCCCAAGAGAGAGAAGGATTGTGGGTAAATCCCTACCCCGATATTGAAGAGGTAACCACAGCAAGGGCGTGAAATCACAGAATATCCAGTTCGACTCAAAGGTAAGATAGCTGGCAGCGAAAATCTTCAAGGATCCGGCATATGTTTGGCAAGTGAGAGGATCCAACGGTGGAATGGTCCCATCAACTGACGGAGATGCCAGAACCTTGCTGTCTGATGTAAAGACAACGGACGTGATCCACTTCGTGTGACCGGTCAGAGGGTCGCCCAACTGTGCCCCAGTCTGAGCATCCCATAATCGGACCGTCTGGTCATACGACACAGATGCCAGAACCTTGCCATCGGGTGAAAAAACAACGGACGTGATGTTCTCGGTGTGACCGGTCAGAGGTTTGCCCAACTGCGCACCAGTCCGAGCATCCCATAATCGAACCGTGTTATAATCTGATGTAGATGCCAGAACCTTGCCATCCGGCGAAAAGACAAGGGACCCGATTTTGTGGCCAGTCAGAGGGTCTCCCAACTGTGCACCAGTCCGAGTATCCAATAATTGAACCGTCCCGTCATCCAGCACAGATGCCAGAGCCTTGCTGTCCGGCGAAATGGCAACAAAGCGGCTGCCCCTCGCCGTGCGGCCGGTCAGAGGGTCGCCCAACTGTGCGCCAGTCCGAGCATCCCATAATCGGACCGTGTTGCCATCTGATGTAGATGCCAGGACCTTGCCATCCCGAGAAAAGAAAACGGACAGGATCTTCTCCGTGTGGCTAGTCAGAGGGTCGCCCAACTGTGCCGGTCCGAGTATCCCATAATCGAACCGTCTTGTCATCTGAAACAGATGCCAGAACCTCGCCATCGGGTGAAAAGACAACGGACCGGATCCCCTCTCTGTGACTGGTCAGAGGGTTGCCCGACTTTACCCCAGTCCAAGCATTCCATAATTGAACCGTGCCAGCGTTGTCATCCGATGCAAACGCCAGAACCTTGCGATCGGGTGAAAAGACAACGGATGTGATCCCCCCCGTGTGACCGATCAGAGAATTGCCCGACTGTGCGCCAGTCTGAGCATCCCATAATTGAACGGTGTTGTCATACGACACAGATGCCAGAACCTTGCCGTCCGGCGAAAAGACAACGAACGTGATCCACTTCGTGTGACCGGTCAGAATGTCGCCCAACTGTGCCCCAGTCCGAACATCCCACAATCGAACCGTCCCGTCATATGATGCAGATGCCAGAACCTTGCCGTCCGGTGAAAAGACCACGGACGTGAATCCCTCCGTGTGACCGGTCAGAGGGCCGCCCAACTGTGCGCCAGTCCAAGCGCCCCATAATCGAACCGTCTTGTCATATGATGCGGATGCCAGAACATTGCCGTCCGGCGAAAAGACAACGGACGTGGTCCACTCCGTGTGACCGGTCAGAGGGTCGCCCCGCTGTGCCCCAGTCCGAGCATCCCACAATCGAACCGTGTTGTCATCCGACGCAGATGCCAGAACCTTGGCATCCGGCGAAAAGACAATGTTTGTGATTCGTTCCGTGTGACCAGTTAGAGGGTCGCCCAACTGTGCGGCAGTCCGAGCATCCCATAATCGAACCGTCTTGTCGTCCGACGCAGATGCCAGAACCTTGCCATCGGGTGAAAAGATGACGGACGTGATCCCCTCGGTGTGACCGGTCAGAGGTTCGCCCAACTGTGCGTCGGTCCGAGCATCCCATAATCGAACCGCGTTGTCATCTGATGTAGATGCCAGAACCTTGCCATCCGGCGAGAAGACAACGGACCAGATCTTGCCTTGATGACCAGGCAGAAGGCTGGCCACTAATGCACCAGTCTGAGCATCCAATAATTGAACCCCCGTCCCGTCCGTCAACACACATGCCAAAACCCCGCCATCCAGTGAGAATACGATCTCCCATACACGTGAACCAACGGATGATGTCCAAATGTTGGCTGGCCAGCATTGCTGCCGCTTGCCACGGAGAATCCGAGTCGTTGCTTGACCGCCATACTTTGCCCACAGCTTTGTCTCCAAGGGGCAGTGAGGAAGAGCTGAAGCGTAGATGTGGAGCGCCCCGAAGGGGATCGGCTCAATAGATGATGCGATGAATCGCTGGGTGTCGTTCCAGAGGGTCGTCAAATCACTGCCGGCTATCTCGGGGTGCCATCGCTGTGAACCCAAGGGTTAGTCCACTTGTAGGACCTTTTGCACAATAATTTGAGCGCGGTACTAACCTGAAGCCACTGATGCACATGCTTTGCGACCATAAATGCCTCGTTTGTTGCTCCGATCAAACTCATGACTTCGAGCCAGGCCAGGAGCTTCTCCTCACTAATCATTCTGAACTTGGATATAACATCGCTGGCAGTCGCTCCATTAGTCTCCGACCACGGTATCCCAGTCGTTAAATGAATGGACCAAGAACGGCAGCAGTACTGAAGTCCCTTCGGCACATGACTCTCTACTGCATCTTGGACCTCAGAATTCGCCTTCGAAATGTCGGACAGGCCACAGATGTTTTTCTTCAGGTCGCGTTCCATAATCTCGAGGCTAATCCCTGCGAGGCGCCGATGGGCTTGGACGGGTTCAATGAAATAATGTTGATCGCACCGTTTGCGGTTCACCAGAAGGTCGCGGATGGATGTGTGCATTAACCGCAAAGGTTCGCGTTGGGATGAAGGGATATGAAGAAGGGAGTTGAGGTCCGCGAGAAGGTCGTTCCGAAGAAACTGTACAGTGTCCTCCTGACCCTCGAAGATGTCGTGGTCGGCGTGCAAGAACGCGATGACCTCGAGTGATACAGGATAAGGAGCTACTGCGAGGGTTTCCAGCAACCAGGACAGCAGTTGTTCTCGCATCGAGTGTTTTGCCGCCTCGTCGAACGCCTTCGAAATAATTTGGCGGTACAAATAATCGAGTTGGCCCCATTTTGACGAGTGTTGCAGCAATTCCTGCAGTCGCTGGGCAGGTGCCCTTTCACCGATGTACGTGATCGCCGTACGCGCCCATTGGAACAGACCTTGGGACATCTCAACCATGCCTTCGACATGCGCCGACGAAGCCCAGTTCTCGGGAAGGTCATGATCCTCTCGGATTTGGGCGAACGAGTGTTGAATAAACCTGGTGATATCTTCACGCACGTGGGGTATCGAGTCCAGGTCTTCGGCGTGCCACTTCCTCGGTTCGAGCGCGACAAGAAGCGGTGCTTCGGGACGACATGTGAGTAGGAATTTGGCGTTGTTAGGGAGAGATGAGGAGTGCCGATCAATGAGCCGAACGAAGCGCACGGCTTTGGCGACGTTCTCGCATTCATCGAGGGCATCGACGATGATTATGATTGGGTGCGCGTGATCCTGCAGCTTTCCGAGAGATCCGACGAGGAGAGTCTTGAATTGCTGGTCGAGGCGTTCCTTTGCTATGTCTTCGTTCTCCTTCACGCAAGCTAGGATTGCGGTTTCACTTCCGGGACTAGGCCTTTCCCAAGTTGCCTGGCGAGAGCGCAGATAAACTGGCCGTCCGACGCATTCTGGCCCCGGCGGAAGTGAAAGATGGCACACGACCCCTTCGACGCCCAGCGATGGGCAACCGTTGAGGCGATCGTCGATTTCCCGCGTCCCGCCATTCCTCGGATCCAGAGAACACGCTCCGCCGAGGTCGACGTGTCTTTGATCCACTTGTCTACACGGCCCAGGATTTCGACTCTCGTGCCGGGAAGGCATACAACGTCTTCAATCGAGCTTCCTCTCGCTCCGTAATTTCCATCCCCGAGGCGGTCGAGAGGACGTCGTCGGTCCGCTCGCAGCTCGCTATTTTCTGAAGTAAAGGCGTCAGAACAAGTTCGTCACAGACGATCGTAAGCCAATACATACTTAGTTCTATCACGATATCGGAGGTTTTTAGACTGACGAGTAGCTATCATCGAAACAAGGTGAGGCAATTGACCGGCGGACATGAATGCATTACGAACCTGCATCTCTTCCAGCGCATTCTGAACGGTATCTTGATGACCTCTTAGTTCTTCAGCGTGGTCGCTAGCCAAAAAGGCCTTCTTGAAGCGGCCCTTGGAATTCCAGCTGCTGACTTTGTTCTGGATGAGTTCAAGCTTCCTACGCAATATGCTATGTCATCCTGCGATTCCGGGTTCTTTGCTTGAATAGAATCGACGTACCTGTGCAGATCATGGATATATGAAGCCAATTCATCGCCGTCCTCTGCATTCGATTTCTTCTTGATGTGTTCGAGGTATGTGGATAGTTTCGACGTGTAGGAGGCCAGCTCCTTAGCCATATCCTCGTTCTTGTCCATAGTCTGGAGATCTCAAATTAGAAAGTAAATAGACAGAGAAATCAGTCAAGTTTTACCTCAATTATTTCGACAAACGCCAATCCAACTTTAGCGGCGACTCCGACAAAGTCGCCAACTGCGGGAATCGTTCCCGATACGGTTTCAACGGTCTTGAAAGTTTTCTTGGCGGCGATTAGGACTGCATCTCGGATGGGACTACGGGTTTCCTGATCGTCGGGGAGGTCAGGTGGAGAGGCTTGGATAGATGCTTGCTGACTGGTTGCAAGTTCTTGGGTGGTAGGCTGCTCAGCGGTTTTTGTCTGGAGACCTGAAGGAACTGACGACTCCGGAGCACGCGAGACATCGAATGGGGCCGTAGTTGGCTGATTTTGAAGGCCAGAGGACATTGCTGAGTGTTCCGCGTTCTCTAACGAGGTGGAACCTGGTATCGGTCAGTGTGGCTTGGTCGACGAGTCTGAGCTGCTTACGTATTGCAGCCATACTTTCTAAGCGGCTCTGTAAGGACAGATGAGCGACGTCACGACACAAAATGAAATAGGCTAACAGTTACACTCACGCGAAGCGTTGTCGAGACCTTTTCGATATCTTCCTGACACGTCTGCAATATCTCGGTGCATTTGCCGCGACGGAGCGAAGAGATAGTGTGCTTGATTCCATCCCTGAAACCCCTTTCCTTCCTTCCGTACTTCTCTGCTGCATTCTTCAGACTCGCTTGCACCGCTTCCAGAACGCTGTCAGGCCAAAAGGTTCAGCGCATTATCAGGCCTGCCGAAGGCCATACATACTGGATGAACTCTTCAGCAGAATCTTTGACAGGGGATACGTCTTGAGGAAGGTCAGGTAAGAGGTTGATTGTCTGAACCAGCTTTTGCACGGCATCTATCGACTCGGAAGGCCAGTTGGTATCCTGGAGAATCGAGGATGTCAGCCAACGAGGTTGCCGGATCACTGGCAGGCAGAATTACCTCTAGTAGAGTCAATGCAGCGCTCTTCGTGAGTCTCCCCCTATCGCTGAGCTCCTGTATTGAAGCATTATTTGTTGGGACCGCGGGGGATCTGTTGGGTGTCGCAGGCGGTTTGGGAGGCGGTTGGCGTAACATGATTTGTGGTGTACGAGAGGGGAGCTTAGAGGAAGGGGGGAGGGGTTTATGAAGAGAGAGAGAAAGGGAGAAGCGGTGGACGCGAAATGAGCGCTCGACACAGCCCTGGGAGGTGAGGGAAATTCAGGAGGCTTTGAAGGGCCAGACGTTTCCATTTTGGGTCAAAACATCAAGCCACACGCGACGTGTGGACAGCCTCGAGTGGATTCTGGGACCGCTGCAAATGCCCACACACCCGGGTATGAGAGGTATTCAGAAGCTGGTCAAACACTGAACGAGGAATCGAACATTTAACATTATATAGCCGGTCGTGGGTTTAACACGGAGCGCTACGTCCGTCTTCCCTACTTGGAACACTATGCCGTACCAGCGTTCTTCTTGTGTCTTGTGACCGAATCAGCAGTATTTGAGACTGATGCCATAGATTTTGGCGGTGCAAGAGACAGGTGGCCGAGCTGCGCTGCGGACGTCTTGATGTGCTGGTTCGCTTCAACCTAGGCTTAGTGCGGGGTCCAAGGTCTTCGTATTCGGCTTCCATAAAGGCGTGTCGGGCGAAGGGCTCAATAGTAGACGAGTATAAATGTGGGGATTGATCTCACATAATCGCAAACAACCGTGCGGAAATGATCGATCGTGGAAGAAAGGAAAGAGGAAAGGAAGACGAAAGTAAAGCACAACATGTAAGAGCGTTTTTTTGAAGGGCGGAATACGGCACGAGGATGGTTGGGAAATGTTATCATCCTTGTTCCCTATTCGCCTCGGCGGGAGGGGATGAAAGGGAGTCCAAAATAGTACATTGGAGAAGAACATGCTTCAATTCTGGCAGCTTCACCAGGAAGGCCAGCGCTAGCTTTCGCGCATAATTGCAGCAGGGGCGATGATATGGCGAGCCATCCCACCAGCATGGACCATCGAACAATACAACCCGAGCAATCAAACGTAGGCTCGCGGATGGAGAAGATTCGAAGTGCTGGGCGGGCTTCTTCTCCGTGCGAGACCCCCAATTACAATCATCAAATCGAGAGCATGTACTTTCATTCTCAGTGTATTTAATGTAATTTTCAGTTTGGGTTTTCTGGGCGGGGGTGTTGATGATCTTGTGGCAAAGGGGACTCGGAAGGGAGACTCCCTTTGGATCGATTGAGGGACTGCTGCCGCCAGCTGCAGTGCGTTGCTTTGACATTCTGCCCAGAGACAGGGGAAAGGATCGGGTTTTCGACTTCTAATTACCTTAGACGTCCGCCTTTTCTCTGGTGGCCCCGCTCTCGATTGCAGAAAGACTTGTGGTACATCTGCCTTATGTAATCCCTCTGCAGAAAGCCTCGAGAACCATCATGCTTACAACTTAGAATCACGCGCACGGATCGGAATCTACGAGTACTGCTACAATCAATGGGTGCTCCCGAGATTTACACAACCCGACTAAAGCAAGCTGTTCTCGGCGTGACTTTGTCGGGAGCACAACGTCTGCCGCGTGCAGATATCAAATAGCTCATACAGTACTGTATAATTTCGACCTTAGAGTTGATCCCAGATCCCGAGGCCTGTCGACTCGCCGCTATTTGGCCACTGTCCCAGCGTCCCACACGACTCTGACGATTGGGACACGTGTCCCCGCCGGTAACAAAGAAAATCCATTATTATGATACAAAAAGGGCGTATCTACTTTAGAGAGTAACATTCTAGTCTACCGCTAGTCAACGATGGCCCTCGAGAGGATATTTGATTGATGATATGCAATAAGGGCTGTTTCAAAGTTGTGCCAACAAATCGTGGAGAAAGATGATGTACCTTCGGCCCAAGTCGTGGTCACCCAATGCCGCAGGCTGCCACTACCCGAGGGACATCTATTTGATCATCATAGGGATAGGATTTCTAACTCGATTATAGAATAGGCAAATTGAACTGTCGTGCAGGTGGCTGAAATGGCGTGAATGGTTGGTGGCTGGGGGGAGTGAAGCGGAAAAGCTCCCGTGTGGCGCATTCGAGTCCCCGCGAGGCACCGCAGCGAGTTCGAAATTGTAACGGGACAATCAACAGCTTTGTGACAACATTAAATTACAATTTGAACCGACTTCCGATGGCTGGCGAAGTGGAAATCAGACGCAATTCTGTTCTCGAATCTTAGACTACCTACGCTATCATTCTTATCGCAGAATACGTTCGACTGACCAGTAACATTCTAGCCGTCTCGTCTTTTCCTAAGAGACGGTCTTCATGGCGTCCCATGAGCTTATGGTGATGCCCTACAAGGCCTGTGTACGCAGAAATCGAAATATGCATGAAAGCTTTATTGTACATGAGAAAGCTGAGAATTCGAGAACTCAGAAACATCAATAATAGAAAAGGTTCCACCATAAAGGAAAGCTAGTCTTCCGTGAGAGAAAAGGATTGCGGAGAAATACGTACTCTGATAGTGACCAGGTAACCACAGCAAGCGCTTGGAACCACAGGATATCCAGTTTGACTCAAAGCTAAGATGGCTGAGAGCGAAAATCTTAAAGGGTTCGGCATATATTTGGCAAGTGAGAGTATCCCACAGTTGACCAGTCCCATTGACTGACGTAGATGCCAGAACCTTGCTGTCCGGAGAGGAGGGAACGGGCGCGATCTTCTCCGTGTGACCGATCAGAAGGTCGCCCAATTGTGCTCCAGTCCGAGCATCCCATAGTCGAATCGGTTTGTCATCCGACCCAGATGCCAGAACCTTACCGTCAGGCGAAAAGACAACGGACCTGATCAACTGCGTGTGACCGGTCAGAGGGTCACCCAACTGTGCCCCAGTCCGAGCATCCCACAATCGAACCGTCTTATCAAGCGACACAGATGCTAGAACCTTGCCATCCGGCGAAAAGACAACGGACATGATCCTCTCGGTGTGACCGGTCAGAGGGTCACCGGTCTGTGCCCCAGTCCGAGCATCCCATAGTCGAACCGTCTTGTCATCCGACCCAGATGCCAGAACCTTTCTACCCGGTGAAAAGGCAGCGGTCCTGATTGACTGCGTGTGACCAGTCAGTGGGTCACCCAACGGTGCCCCAGTCCGAGCATCCCATAATCGAACCGTCCCGTCCTCCGACGCAGATGCCAGAATTTTGCCGTCCGGCGAAAGGACAGCAGACGTGATCCCCTCCGTGTGACCGGTCAAAGGGTCACCCATCTGTACCCCAGTCCGAGCATCCCATAGTCGAACCGTCTTGTCATCCGACGCAGATGCCAGAACCCTGCCGTCCGGCGTAAAGACAACGGACCTGATCAACTGCGTGTGACCAGTCAGAGGGTCACCCAATTGTAC
This sequence comes from Tulasnella sp. 424, assembly GCA_019633425.1. Taxonomy (NCBI): domain Eukaryota; kingdom Fungi; phylum Basidiomycota; class Agaricomycetes; order Cantharellales; family Tulasnellaceae; genus Tulasnella; species Tulasnella sp. 424. The sequence goes on along the minus strand of WSUB01000011.1, from coordinate 822 downwards.
CCCAGTTCGAGCATCCCATAATCGAACCGTAATGTCATTCGACACAGAAGCCAGAACCTTGCCGTCCGGCGAAAAGACAACGGACGAGATCCAGTCCGTGTGACCGGTTAGAGGGTCACCCATCTGTGCCCCAGTCCGAGCATCCCATAGTCGAACTGTCTTGTCATCCGACACGGATGCCAGAACCTTGCCTTCCGGTGAAAAGACGACGGACGTGATCCACTCCGTGTCAGTCAGAGGGTCATCCAAGTGTGCCCCAGTCTGAGCATCCCATAGTCGAACCGTCCCGTCATCTGAAGCAGATGCCAGAATCTTGCCGTCCGGCGAAAAGACAACAGACGTGATCCACCCTGCGTGATCGGTCAGAGGGTTACCCATCTGTGCTCCAGTCCGAGCATCCCATAGTCGAACCGTTACGTCATCCGACGCAGATGCCAGAACCTTGCCGTCCGGCGAAAAGACAACGGACGTGATTCCCTCCGTGTGACCGGTCAGAGGGTCGCCCATCTGCACTCCAGTCCGAGCATCCCATAGTCGAACTGTCCCGTCAAACGACCCAGATGCCAGAACCTTGCCATCCGGTGAAAAGACAATGGACATGATCCCCTCCGTGTCGGTCAGAGGGTCACCCAATTGTACTCCTGTCGAAGCATCCCATAATCGAACCGTCTCGTCATCCGAAGATGCCAAAACCTTGCCGTCCGGCGAAAAGACAACGGACGTGATCCCCTCCGTGTGACCGGTAAGAGGGTCACCGGTCTGTGCCCCAGTCCGAGCATCCCATAGTCGAACCGTCTTGTCATCCGATCCAGATGCCAGAGC